>JAGFNQ010004444.1:127620-160442 GCA_024364735.1 Boesenbergia rotunda
TTGGTACAGTTCTTGACTTTGCTTTGATGCAGTCCTATGAATCTAACTTTATGACTAATTCCATGTATACCTTGCTACTCCATGCTTATTGCTGGTTAATGTTTTATTGCTATTCCATGTTCATATGATGCATGTGATTGCTATATTCTGCTTTATCTTTATCACATGGTTTCATATGCTTTCAAAATTAAAACATATACTTGTTATTTTGGGAGAACCCCTAGGTTTGAGAGGGAGAGAATTTTAAACTTAACAACCAGTCTACACCCTTTTCGGTGTTTAACAAAGGGGGAGAGTGAAGTTGGTTAAGTTTAGGACTATTACGAGTTTAACGATTGTAGGGGGAGGATCCTGATTCTCCTACGATTATGAAATTTGAGATTATTGAATTCAAATTCCTAAACATAAAATCGGGTTGTCAAACAACAAAAAGGGGGAGATTGTTGATGCAGTCTGACCCTGATTGTTGTTTTGGTGTTGACACCGATTTTAGTTTAGGTTAATGAGATGATTGAGATTAAGTCCTAGTCGGGGACTAAGTGAAGTGGAAAAGACCTAGTGGGACTAGGCATACCTAGTAGGGCTAGGTTGATGAAATCCTGGCTTGGAGGGCCAGGTCTTAACTTGGAGAGCAAGGTTGATGAAATCCTGGCTTGGAGAGTCAGGTCCTAGCTTGGAGGGCTAGGTTGGATGAATTCCTGGCTTGGAGGGTCAGGTCCTAGCTTGGAGGGCTAGGTTGGATGAAACCCTGGCTTGGAGGGTCAGGTCCTAGCTTGGAGGTCTAGGTTGAAGTCCCAGTGAGTGAAACTGGGCACGGTGTCTTGGTCCGGGGGACTAAAAACATGTCAGAGAAGGGCTGGAGGCTTGTTCTCGTTACTTAGTGTGAATTTAACCTTGCCTGGATCGGTCTGGTGACTGATCAGGGAAGTTGGCACGGAGTTCCCTCATGGATCGGTCTGGTGACCGATCCAGCTATATCTGATCGGTTTGGTGACCAATTAGAGAGCATACAGTGAGTTTGGGAAGCCTACTGATTGGCTCCTGATCGGTCTGATGACCGATCAGGGGATATAATTTAGATAATTCTGGTGACCGATCAAATGTCGCGAGTTCCTCACTACGACCAATCAGGCTAGAGCCTGTTCGAGCTGAGAGTGGCCTGATCAGTCATTAGTTCGATCAGGCCACACCTTGATCGGTCTGGGGACCGATCAAGAGGTTTGGACTGCGAAGCTGGGAAATCACTTTGAGAAGGGGTGGATCGATCTGGTGACCGATCCACAACCTGGGAACGGTCTGGTGACCGATCACGAAGACGATCACGAAGAAGTCGCGATTTCTGATTGCACGTTGGGGACCAATCAAGTTGGAGCCTGATCGGTCTGGTGACAGATCAGGAGTCACCCTGATCGGTCCGGTGACCGATCAGTAGCTGATAGCTTTATTTCAAAAGCTGTGTCAGACGTCTGATTGCATTCCGATTTCGCTCTAATTTTCTCTGCTATCACTGATGTAACTTTGATTTCATTTGCTAAACCTCTGATTAAGTGTGCAGGTGACAGGGATGGATTCAAACCCTCTAGGAGGGTCAATGGGAGTCTTTCCTTGGAGCAGGTTTGTTTGTTTCTTCTTCTCAGGTCACAACGTATGGCGTGAGCTTGCAACGGCAGGAAGCTGACGAGCTGACCTGGGCTTGGCTGGAGAGTTCAGTGAGTCCAGAGGTGATCAGGATAGCTGAGGCTGTTGTAGAGAAGCTAGTGAGCAGCTAGGAGCTGCTGAGGCCCGCCTGGGACTTATGATCAGTGAGCAGAGACTTAAGAGCTCGGTGGCTAAGAAGTATCTATAACAATTCTTGATTGAAACTCTTCTTTGGCTGCAACTCTTGTGCTCTTGCGACAACTTTGATCCATCTCTTGAGCAACATTCAGATACTTGAGCGCTTGGAAGAAGAAACAAGGAGCTTACCAAGTCCATCAGTAAGAAGACATGAAGAGGGAGCTCTTGCATGAGATCTGTGCTTAGTGGAGCTCGGTGAGGAGTTCGCTTGCGTTCTTACTATCCTAAGTGCTCTGTAATCTTCTCTTGTGGTTCTTGTGCTTATTTCCATTATTCGTTTTGAACCCGCTGTGGAGAGGTTACTCCACCGAGAAGGAGGTTGCATTTTATCCGGATTTTTCGGGGCTTGATCTGCCAACGATCAAGGGATCACCCACCTCACGGGCACGCCAAGGAGTAGCGGCAAGTTATCCCCGAATCTTGTAAACCCTCCTTTTAGCGATCTCGTTTGTTGCTTTAGTTTGTTTTTGTTCTTCTGTGTTTCTGCATTTCTCTGTTTCCTTTGTTTCCGCTATGTTACTAACCCTAAGTGCAGAATCTGTCAAAAAGTGAAAACGATTTCGTGACTGGCTATATTCACCCCCCCCTCTCTAGCCATCCAAGTTCCAACACAGGGATCCGGTTCATTTTTACCAGGGACCATGTCCGAAGACTCTCCTAGAAACATGAACCTTTCAGGCTGTCTGACAACCCTCCCACTACGACGAGGTACCACCTGTGTATTCTCAGTGACACGCGGTGCAGTAACTTGTGGTGTGTCCTCTTGTACAATTGGTCCTAAAGTCGAAACGTCCCCCCTTAACTCTTCAAGCACAAGTCTACTCTTGGGCTTGTGGTTCATCACATAGTCCTCCTCTAAGAATCTGACATTCGTGCTAACGATTACTTTCTGATCCTTAGGACTATAGAACAGACCACCCTTCGTTCCCTTAGGATAGCCCACAAACAAGCGTTCTTCTGTCTGAGATTCCAACTTATCAGTATCTCCCTTCAGTACATGTGCTGGACTACCCCAAATCCGAATATATCCTAGACTAGGCTTTCGCCCAGTCCACAATTCTATTGGAGTAGAAGGGACTGACTTAGATGGTATCATGTTCAGAATATATGCAGTTGTATCTAAAGCATATCCCCAGAATGAATCAGGCAAGTCTGAATAACTCATCATTGACCTAACCATTTCCATAAGAGTCCTATTCCTTCTTTTGCAACACCGTTCTGTTGGGGCGTACTGGGTATAGTTAGCTGGGACTGAATCCCAGCTTCTGATAGGAAGGTCCTAAACTCTCCAAAGAGGTACTCGCCACCACGATCTGATTGTAGTGTATTGATACCTTTACCTTGACGCTCTTCCACATCAGCCTTGAACTATTTGAACTTATCAAAGCATTCAGACTTGCGCCGCATCAGGTAAATGTATCCATACCTTGAATAATCGTCAATGAAGGTGACGAAGTATTCAAAGCCACTTCTAGCCTAGATTGACATAGGACCATACAGATCAGAATGAATCAGTTCTAATACATCTTTGGCCCTATACCCCTTAGCCTTGAAAGGCCTCTTGGTCATTTTACTTTCCAAGCAAGACTCACAGGTCGGGAGATCCTCTATCACCAATGAACCCAGGGGCCCATCGGCTATCAACCTCTGAATCTGGCTAAGGTTAATATGGCCAAGCCTAAGGTGTCAAAGATACGTCTGATTCATCATAGAAGGCTCTTTTCTCTTATTTGAGTTAGATGATGAGCTATTTGCTTCAGTATGCATCGTGAGAGTTATTGGTTCTAGAGTATACAGATTGTCGACCATTATACCCTAACAGATAGTCTCTCTATTTCTTTTATTAACAACATTATTATCAAAAGTAACAGAATATCCATCCTTAAACAACTTAGAAATTGAAATTAAATTCTTTCTAAATGAGGGTACATAAAGGCAATCTCTCAGAACTAACACTTTATTTCTCTCAAAGGACAAATAAAAAACTCCCACTACAACTGCTGCCACTCTTGTAGCATCACCCATGTAGACCACGATTTCATCATTAGCCAGCCGTCGGGTTTCCTAGAACTCCTGCAGAGTATTGCAGACATGGTCAGTGGCTCCTGTATCTATGCTCCAGGTACTGGTAGATAGCACCGCTAAACATGTTTCTACGACTAATGCTGAAGAAATACCTTTGCTTTGTCGACGGGGACAATCCACCTTCCAGTGCCCAGTTTGCTTGCACGTGAAGCACTTTCCTTTTGGCTTCTTCACGGCAGTTCGAGGTCCTTGCAATGTTGTTGCCTTTTTAAACTCACCTTGTTTCTTTTTCTTTCGGCCTTTCAGCATAGAGGTAGAAACCTTTTGAGTAACTAAGGCCTGTGCATTCTGACGAAAGAGGCCCTCTGCCGCCTAGAGTTCTACTAGGAGTTCCCCCAACGTATACTCATGCTTATTCATGTTATAGTTGAGCCGAAACTGCTCAAAACTCCTAGGCAGAGATTGGAGTATTATATCGACCTAGGATTCCCCATCGATAGCTCCTCCAAGCACCTCAATCTCATTGATGTGGGCCATCATTTTCAGGACATGATCCGTAACAGGTGTCCCTTCGACCATAGTGGTCGTCATCAGATTATTCATCGCCAGCTGCCTAGCTGCTCGATTCTGGTGTCCGAAGAGCTCCTTAAGGTTCAGCATTATGTTACCAGCAGTGGGCATGACTAGATGCTGATGATGCAGCACATTTGACATAGATGCCAGAATGTAGCACTGCGCTATCTCATCTGCCTTGACCCACTTCTTGTAATGCTCCTTATGCCCTTCACTAGAATCGTCTCTAGGCTTTTCCGGACATTCCTCGAAGAGTACAAATTTGTACTCTTCAGCAGTGAGGACAATGTCAAGGTTCCTCTTTCAGTCTATGTAGTTTAGACCAGTAAGTTTGTTGTCCTTAAGAATTGTTGCTAGTGGAGTAAAAGCCATTATGAAAATCCTAAGAATCACAATACACTACTTTAGAAATCGAAAATAAATTGATTCCTCAAAACAATTAATTTTTGAAATCAACCAACATCTCAAACACCGAAAATTTGCATGTCACGTTAGTGTGGACGTATACAAACTCTACATTCATTATAGAAGATTTTACCCATCAGTCTTACTATTTTGTCAACCTAACTTTTTGACAAGTAAGACTAATAGTTGGTCAACTTCAGCCCTATAATTTATTAGCAGTGACTCCGTTGGGGAGGATACTAATAATTGTATCTAAGTGTTTACCATTGCACGACACTAAGCGAACTATTTAGGATTATGTGCCTTCCATTGGGGAAGTCCACACGCTCTTCAATAATCCCCTATAATCTTTTCTGAACTTGTGATCCGCAGAACAAGCCTATCCGTTATAGAGGAAGACACTCAGAGCCAACGCGCAGCCCTGTTTGCATCACATATCAGATTGCAATGGAGGTCGTGGGACCCTTAGGGTTCCTCTCCCACTTAGTAATTTATCTTGAAGAATTTTCTAACACTACCACACAACCAAGCACATAACCAATCAACATGAAAAAAAACATAGATAAAATTCTAGATTTTCCAACTTTTATGGCCCTTGGTCTCTAATGCGCCTCCAGTCGTGTTGTTACTTCGTCTGCTCCTCCCTTCCTTCCGCGCAAGCTACCTCGAGGGATTTCCACGCCGAAATGACTAGCTAATTATTTACATCATCGATCCTATACTCCTCGAGGGAGTGTACATGAAATCTAGATCAATTGTAAATAAATAACTCGGCTAAACATGCGACGTATTTAATTACAAAAATTAAATACCTAGCCTTGTAAACCCAAGGATTAATTAATTACAAAAATATACAAACCAATCACATAACATATATTTGGCCATTAAGTTCGAATCTCGTGCTTGCAACACAAAATTTGCCTACGCACATCTACGCATCATCCAGAAAAATAAAATGTATGAATTGCAAAAATTAACCAATCCTAAACACACGAAGCCGGAAACCTCAGCTCTGATACCAATTGTTGGGTATGGCTTGGCGGGCTTCCTAATCGAATACTTGGTCGATCCGAGAGACCTCTCCATGCTTACAGATTAAAATTAATCAGAATGGAGACCCATCACCCATCAACCATCTCGTGTCGTATTGAACGATCCAAATTACAACTTAGCCACTTACCAAAATTGGCCTTGAAATTTTGCTCGACCGTTCGACCGCGGAAAAGGTGACGAGTTGATCGCTGACATTTGTGTTTATGGTCGGGGTCCAGTTAATAATTTATTCACCAAATTTGGAATCAAAATAATGAATATTAAACATGAAATGACGAGACATATAATCATGGCACAAAATTGACATAAGGAAAAACAAAGGAGCATAAGGAAAGATATACCTTTCTGATCACCTCACAGTCTTCTACCTTATGTCCCTTCCTTCGTGGACGTCATGTGGGCGATGATCCACCACGAACCGAGATCACCAAAGCCTCCAAAAGAGCTCTTCTTCTCACCTTGGCCAAAACAGGAAACCCTAGTTCTAGGGTCACCCTTGCGGCTGACGCCTTCTTCCTCTCTCCTTTGTGCCGCCAACCGCCAGAGCTGCCGTGAGGCCTCCGAACCAGCAGAGCTCTTTGAGAGGAAGGAGAAGAAGATGAAGAAGGAGAAAATTCTCATTCTTCCTCACCCAAACAGCCCGCAAGATCCCTTCTCCCTCAACCTTGTGGCGCCGCCGCAAGCTGGGTTGCGCCGCCTCCCGCCGACCGCCGACCGCCGACCGCCGACGCCTCCTCCACCCTCCCTGAGCACCACGCATGGTAGAGGAGTTCTCTGCCTTGCTTCCTTGAGCCTCAGCCGGAGCTTGGTGGAGGAGGTAAAGAGAACCGAAGGGGAGAACCCCTTCTTCTCATCCTTGCGGTGCCGAAACCCTAAGAGGGTGAGAGAGAGAGAGAGAAGAGAGGAGAGAGGCTTGGGTATCAACTCTTAGATTAAGCCTTGGTTTCTTGATCTCATATGGTATTTATAGGGCTATGATAGGGACCAAGAGGCGGAGTTGGATCTTGGCCCACTAATGGATCTAAACCCAATCCATTAACTAAGATCCATTCCACTAAAGGATCATAATTGAACTTCCTCACCAACCCCCATATTTTCATATGGACTCCACATATTACGAGTCATCCATGTTGAGGCAATCGACCCAAGAATGATCGAAAAGATCATGATTTTGATGTGTGTGCCAATAAGTTTAAGGTTAGGGTGTTGTGTTGTGTTGTATTTGATATATGTGATTGAGTTTGCAGGACTTGGAGAATCACACATGGAGAACATATTCGAGGGATGAGAGCCGTGGGAGGAGAGCTCCAAGGGCAAGCTGAGAAGTAGACTTCATGGGCACATGTGAAGGGTGGCATGAAGGCAAGTCAAGGAAGGCTTGTGTGCGCATCCGAGAGACGATAGCTAGAGGAAGAAGACTTTAAGGGGCGAGCCAAGGGAGCATACCTGAAGGCATATGTGAAGGAAAGTGTTTTGAGGGAATGTATGTGAGTATAGAGGCTGGGCAGTCGACTGGCCCGAGGGTAGTCGACTGCCAAAACTCACAGAGAGTTTTTAGCCTCCAACCAGTTGACTGCCCCAGGGGCAGTCGACTGGTCACCCCCCAAAACTAGCCGTTGCCTGGCAGTTATTGCTAGGCCAGTCGACTACCCCGGGGGCAGTCGACTGGTGCGGGTCTGGACAGCTTGCGAAGTTGTCCTATTCTCATATAAAAAAGTGACTTTTTTGCACGTGAACGGTATGGTTTTGTGCTGTACTGAAGTATTGTTCGTGCCCCGTGTGATCAGATCATCCTCTCGTTCTTCATCGCAACTTGTAAAGAGGAAGAAGACGTTCTTTGTAAAGGTTTCTCCACCTTTGAAGGAGGGTTTCATAGTGGAGAGTATGCAACCGCGTGGATCCTTGGATTAGTCACCCGTTCGGGTAGATACTAAGTAAAAACACTCTGAGTTAGCATTGTTCTTTTGTTTTCATATATTTTTGGCTATCATCTTAGTAGAGAAAACGATGAAAAAGTGTTATTCAACCCCCCCCTCTAGCAACGCCTTCGATCATACAATTGGTATCAGATCCGGTTCGCTTCGGGAGAACTCACCGCCGACCGGAGTACAAGAGAAATGGCGTTTCAAGAGGGTTACAGCACTGCAAGGCCTGCATTCTTCGACGGGAATGATTTCGCCTATTGGAAAGGTAGAATGCAATATTACTTGATGAATGATATTGAAAACTGGATAAGTGTTGCAGATGGATTTGATGCACCCGTCGACGAAAGAGGAGAGCCACTACCAATGTGGAATTGGTCCAAGGAAGTCATGAAGAAGGCGCAGGCAAATGCGAAGGCTACCACCACACTTCAATGCGGACTCTCAAAGGAGTAACTTAACAAGGTGGAGTCATTCAAAAGTGCCAAGGAGTTATGGGAGAAACTCGTTAAACTCAATGAAGGGTCCAACGAGTCAAGATGGGCAAAGAAGGATCTACTAGCTGCCCAACTCCATTCCTTGTCCATGAAGACCAACGAGACTGTGAGCCAGTTGCATGGAAGGGTAAAGGAGATCATCAACGAACTCCATGTGATTGGAGAGAAAGTTGAAAACCGGGATCTCATAAGGTACGTTCTACAATCCTTCCCAAGAACAACCATGTGGGCATCAATGGTTGATGCCTACAAAGTATCAAGGGATATTTCAATACTAAAATTAGATTATCTATTTAGTGAGTTTGAATTGCATGAGCAAGCTAATGTTTCTTCCAAAGAGAAAGGTAGAGCTTTCGTTGCAGAAAAGGAGAAGAAGAAGAAGAAAGAGAAGAAGAAGGTGGTCTACTCCTCATCATCCGACTCAGAGGAGTCTAGTGTCTCTATGGATAGCGACCAAGAGGCCTTCATGGTAAGAAAAATGCGTAGGGCATTTAAAAGTTTTTCTAACAAATCTTATGCTAGGAAAGGATCCAAGAGCAAGGGCAAAGCAAAAGACATAATATGCTACAACTGTCACCAAGAGGGGCACATGAAGAATGAGTGCCCCCAACTAATGAGAAGGGAAGAAAAGAAGGAGAAGAAGAAGAGAGATGACAAGGAGAGGTCAAAGGGAAAGGAGAAGAGAGCCACCAACCTCAAGGCGACTTGGGATGATCCATCATCCTCGGAGGAGGAAGAGGAGCAAGTGCCCCATTTTTCACTTATGGGAGTGGACCACATGGAGTCATCGGACGATGAGAGAAGCTCAAGTAGTGATGAAAGCGGCTCATCTTCATCATCATCCGAATCAGAGGCGTCGGTCAGTGAGGTATATGGCTTACCCTCTTCTACTTTGCTCAAGATAATTTCTAGTACGAACATGGATTTAGCTAAAGCTAGAAGAAAATTAAGGATTTGAAAGATGAAATTGTCATGCTTAGAGTAGAATCTACAAAACTTAAGGAAGCGTTGCATGCTTGTTCTACCATGTCACATGATTCATGTTTTGAAAATGAAAATAAGGAACTAAGGAAAAAGGTAGAAGACCTAACCAAGACACTTAGAAAGATTCAAGTCGGTTCTAGTAACCTTGACATGATAATAAACAGTCAAAGAGTCGTCTATAACAAGACCGGGTTAGGATATAGGCCAAAGACTAAGGAGGTAGCCTTTATCTTACTTATGGGTAGAAATGGTGCATCTAGGAGACAAGGGGTTAAGGGAAACAATAAGAAGGCTTGAGTACCAAAGAAATTTTTAAATGATGCTTGTGGGTCAAAAATTTGGGTACCAAAAGAGTGTGTTTTCCATGTGTATAGGTGAAGGTGAAGGAGACCTCAAACATGTGGATAGTAGAGAGTGGGTGGTCAACACATATAACCGAAAATGTGAGCAAGTTCACCACTATATGCTACCTTAGAGAAGGGATGGTTTCCTTTGGAAATAGTGGGAAACTCAAAATAATTGGTAGGGGCACCATTGAGGTATCTCCTACAATCTCTATCCACAAAGTACTTTTAATTAAGGACATGAAATTTAATTTACTTAGTGTATGCCAATTATCTGATGCGGGCTATAGGGTTGAATTCCATGCTAGAAAATACCTAATTAATCAAAATGGGTCCGATAATGTCATACTAGAAGGGTATAGAGAGGCTAACCTTTACTATCTTGATCTTGTTTATACTTCTAACAATTTGCCTAAGTTTCTCATGTCTAAAGAAGAAGAAGGTTGGTTGTGGCACCGAAGACTTGGGCACGTCAACATGAGGAGCATTGCAAGAGTGGCCAAGGAGAAGTTGGTGAAGGGGCTCCCTATGATCAAGTATGAGAAGACAAAAACGTGTGATGCATACCAAGAGGGTAAGCAATCAAAATCCACGCACAAAGGTAAAACCCCTAACCACCACTACTTTACCTTTAGAGCTTTTACATATTGATCTTTTTGATTGTCATAGTACTCCCTCACTAGTAGGGAGTAAATATTGTTTAGGCATTGTAGATGATTTTTCTAGATTTACATGAGTTTTCTTTATGAAACATAAGGACGATATCTTAGAAATCTTTATAGGCTTTAGTAAGAGGGTTGAGAATGAAAAACACCTAAAGATTAACCGAATTAGAAGTGACCATGGTGGGGAGTTCTAAAACTCAAGCTTCTCACAATTTTGTGTAGAAAATGGGTATAAGCATGAATTTTCATGCCCAAGGACTCCTCAGCAAAATAGGATAGTAGAGAGGAGAAACAGAGCCCTACAAGAAGCTGCAAGGACTATGCTTAATGCATATTCCCTTCCCAGCTATTTTTGGGTCGAAGCAGTAAATACCACTTGTTACATTCAAAACCGGGTTTTGGTACATAGGTTCTTAGGTAAAACTCCTTTTGAGTTGTGGAATGGGAGAATTCCACAAGTCCACTACTTTAGGGTCTTTGGATGTAAGGTTTATATTCTAAATACCAAGGATGACCTAAGGAAATTTGAATCAAAAGTTGATGAGGGAATTCTAGTTGGTTATTCATCCACTAGTAGGGGTTATAGGGTATACAACAAAAGAACCAAGGTAATTGAGGAGTCCTCAAATGTTGACTTTGATGAACCTACCAACACATACTCTAGGAAAGCCTCAATTGATAAGGACATAGAGGAAAGTTAACCCTTTGCCCAAAGAATCCAAGACTTACATTTGGAGGGCAATGATCATGGGGGAGTGAGAAGTATCCTAGAGGATGAAGATCATGTAGTCAATGAACCCATAACCTCTAGGCCCTTGAGACATCATCAAGATCACCCCATTGACCAAATAGTGGGTGATGTCACCCAAGGGGTAAGAATTAGGTCCTACATTAGAGACCAAACTAGTCAAATTGCCTAAATCTCTCAATTAGAACCTAAGTCTATTGATGAGGCATTAGGTGATGTAGATTGAGTCTTAGCCATGCAAGAAAAGCTAAATAAATTTAACAGAAGTGAAGTTTGGGAGATGGTTCCTAGGCCCAATGATTGCACCATTGTAACCACAAGATGGGTCTTTAGGAACAAACTAGATGATCAAGGCAAAATCACTAGGAACAAGGCTAGGTTGGTAGCTAGGGGGTTTAACCAAGTTGAGGGACTAGACTATGATGAGACCTATGCTCCCGTAGCTAGATTAGAGTCCATTAGAATTCTACTAGCCTATGCCGCTCACATGGGTTTCACACTTCACCAAATGGATGTGAAGTCGGCATTCCTTAATGGGGTCATTAAGGAAGAGGTCTATGTAGAATAACCCCCCGGGTTTGAGGACCCCAAACTATCCTAGACATGTATACAAGTTGAGAAAAGCCTTGTATGGATTAAACAAGCTCCCCGGGATTGGTATGAAAGACTTTCTTCATTTCTAGTATCTAAGGGTTTTTGGAGAGGAACAATTGACCCAACTTTATTCTTAAAATCTAAGAATAAGGACATATTTGTTGCCCAAGTGTTTGTCGATGATATTATTTTTGGGTCAACAAATAGTGACTTTCTACAAGAATTCATCAAATGTATGGAAGATGAATTTGAGATGAGTCTTGTAAGAGAGTTAACTTTCTTTTTAGAACTTCAAGTTAAACAAACAAATGAAGGAACACATGTATTTCAAACTAAATATGCTAGGGAAATGTTAAAGAAATTTGGACTAGAAAATGTTAAGGTAGCATCTACCCCTATAGGAACAAATGTGAAAATGGATAGTGATATTGAAGGGAAAATGGTAGACTCAAAACAATATAGGAGCGTGATTGGGAGTCTATTGTACCTAACCGCTAGTAGACCCAATATACTTTTTCCGGTAGGTATGTGTGCATGATACCAATCATGTGCCAAAGAGTCCCATTTGGTGGTAGTGAAGAGGATCCTAAGGTATGTTAAAGGTACCCTCAATGTCGGGCTTTGGTATCCTAGAACCCCAAATGTTGATCTTATTGGATACACCGACTCGGATTATACGGGGTGTAAGCTAGATAGGAAGAGTACTAGTTGAGGCTGTCAATTCCCTGGGTCTTCCTTAGTTAGTTGGAGTAGTAGGAAACAACCATGTGTTTCCCTATCAACAACGGAAGCCGAATATGTGGCAATGGGTGGTTGTGTTTCCCAACTACTTTGGATCATGCACACCTTAGAGGATTATGAGTTACATTATTTCAAGGTTAAAGTCTTGTGTGATAATGTAAGTATAATCAATTTGACTAAGAATCCGGTTCACCATTCTAAAACAAAACACATTGAAGTGAAGCATCACTTCATTAGGGACCATGTGGCAAGGGGAGACATAGAACTACACTATGTTGTGTCAAAGTCAAACCTAGCCGATATTTTTACCAAGTCTCTTCCCGAATCGGAGTTTACATCCATAAGAAGAGGTCTTGAAATGTGTTTTGTAGATGTCTAGGATGAACCTTGGGGTAATAGATAAAGAAGGTGGTGCTTGATCCATTAGGATGATACAATTGGTTCACTTGTGCTTGTGGCATAGTGTTGAATCATTAAATGTATCAAAATTATTGAAAATATACCAACCATGGGGAAGACATGTGTTTAATTAATGGAAATTTTGTACAAAGCTCATGGTTGGACATTTTAAACATTTGAAAACCAATTTATGTCTTATATGTTTTGCTATAAGCCTAGAAGCTATATGTTTTCAAAACTAGGATGAGATTTTGATACAAACTTAGTGGTTTTCAACAATTTTGAACTTTGGTCAAAAGTCAAGCATGTTTAAAATTTTTCACGAACTGATATTTTTCCTTGACAGACTATATTATTTCAAACATGTCTGCAAATTTTTATAATTTTTGAAATTTTTTGGAATTTATTGGAGGTTTCTGAAATTCAGCTCAGATGTTGAAAAATCATACTGACAGAGTATCAGTCGTCGACTGAAACGCCTGATTTCAGCCTGCTGAGCTATTTTTCAAAAATCCAAATTTCTCTCATTTGATGGCATGTTTTTTGGTTGCTTGGGGCAATCGTTTTGATGGTGTCAAAGGGGGAGAATGGGTGATTTAAGTTAAATCTTGGAGTATGATGAAAAATTAAAAATGGATGAAGGCATAGGTTAAGGGGGAGGTTACCTCTTAGGGTTTGCTATGTCTTATATTGATGTTGCTTTGTGTTAAGTTAGGTTTGAAACTTAACTTGGATTATGAGTAGAATTGAGAATGGGAGAAGACATGGATTAAAGGGGAGGTTACCTCTTAGGTTTTGCTATGTCTTATATTTTCAATTGCTTCTGTTATTTATTGTTATTGTTGACTGGTATTTTATCCCTAAGGTTAAGCATATTGCCACACATCAAAAAGGGGAAGATTGTTGAGGCAATCGACCCAAGAATGATCGGGAAGATTGTAACGCCCGCCTTTTTCCAGACCTTACGGTGTGGCGAAAGGTAGCGTTACGCCAACATACATAGAGGCATATGAACATCGTAATGCAGCGGAATAATTTAAAACTTTATACATACATGCATCTAACACTTGAATTACGTAGACATGTCTTAACTACCATTCCTAAACATTGTGACATGGTAACTTAGCATGTTAACATCGTACGTAACATCATGATATGAAAATCACATAAATCATCCATAAGCAACATAAGTAGTATGATATTATTTAGGCATAACTATCATAAGTATAGCATGAAACTTAAGAAGACAATGCAAAACATAAGACATGTGACAAAGTATAAATATGAGAATCATTTTCTTTTTCCTTTGCCATGTCACTGCCACACACACACTCTTGCCCCTCCTGCTGCTTCCCTTAATATCCTCTTACTTGATCTGCGGTATAAGAAAATAAAACTATAAGCACATAGGCTTAGTAAAACTCTTTCCTACTCACTAAAACCATACATCACATAAAATAAAACATATAACGTACTTATCATAGAGAAGTTCTTGAAGGATCGTTTAAGGCGTGCAGAGGGGGGGGGGTGAATGCACTTTTTCGGATCTTGGATCTCTACAGAATTGTTAGCGCAGCGGAAATAATATGCAAAGGAATTAAAACAATGCTAACACTTATCGTTTACTTGGTATCCACCCAGATGGGTGACTAGTCCAAGGATCCACGCCGCGAACACCACTTTTCACTATCGAAAAGTCTCCTTAAGGTGGAGAAACCTTTACAACAAGATCTTCCTCTTTACAGATGTAGAAATATGAGAGAGGATGCAAGAATCACTCTACAGACGAGCTGCACTTCGACACTGTACGGAACCGTATCGTGCACGTGCAAAAAGGTGCTCCTTGTATAGGTGAACAGGACAGACTCGTAGTCTGTCCAGCCCCGCACCAGTCGACTGCCCCAAGGGCAGTCGACTAGTCTAGCATTAATTCCTAGCCAACGGTTAGTTTTCGGGGTATACCAGTCGACTGCCCCAAAGGCAGTCGACTGGTCTGAGGCCGCAAACTTTCTGTGGGTTTTGGCAGTCGACTGGCCAAATGGCAGACGATTGCCCTGCCTCACAGCTCAGCTCCAGCCACTTCGGACCTTCTCCTTCACGTATGCCTTCAGGTCTGCTCCCTTGGCTTGCCTCTTGAAGTCATCTTCCTCTGACTATTGTCCCTCGGATGCGTACGCAAGTCTTCCCTTGACTTGCCTCCATGTCACCCTTCACGTGTGCCCTTGAAATCCACTTCCTTGCTTGCCCTTGGAGCTCTCCTCCCTCGGCTCTCGTCCCTCGGATATGTCCACCATGTGTGATTTTCCAAGTCCTGCAAACTCAATCACACACATCAAATATAACATAGCACTCTAACCTTAAACATATTCAACCACACACATCAAAACCATGATCTTCCAATCATTTAAGGGCCGATTGCCTCAACAATCTCCCCCTTTTTGATGTGTGGCAATATGTTTAAGTTAGAGATAAATAATAGCCACAATAAACAATAGCAAAAAATAGCAATTGAAAAAGCATAAGACATAGTAACCCTAAGGGTAACCTCCCCCTTAACCTATGTTTTCTCCCAATTTTCAATTTCAATCATAATTTAAATTAAGTTTCCACTTAACAACAGCAACATTAAAAATATAAGACATATCAGAACCTAAGAGGTACCTCCCCCTTAATTCATGTCTTCTCCCCATTTTTAACCTTTCAAGGTCTATGTTAGACAAAATACCTAAAATCATCCATTTTAAGTCAAAATTCTAACTTAAACCACCCATTCTCCCCCTTTGACACCATCAAAATGATTGCCGCAAGCAACTAAACCCTATAACATCAAGTGTGAGAAAGTTGGATTTTTGAAATTTCTCCCAGTAGCTGAAATTGGTCGTGCCAGTCGACTGCCCATGGGGCAGTCAACTGATACGCCATCAATCTGATTTTTCAGCTTTTCTGCCGAATTTCAGAAACCCCTAGAAAATTCCAAAAAATTCCTAAAATTATAAAATTTAACATACATGTTTGAAATGATAACTCTATCAGGGAAAAATATTAGTCCATATAAAATTTCAAACGTGCATGACTTTTGATAAAAATTCAAAAGTTTTGAAAACCACTATATTTTGTATCAAACTTTGAATCCAATTTTGCAATCATGTGACTTTTAAAAACATGGCAAAGTATATAAAACATAAATAGTTTTCAAGGGTTTAAAATGCCCAACTATGATCTTTGGGCAAAGTGTCCATTAATTAAACACTTGTCTTCCCCATAGTTGGTCTAGTTTTCATATTTTGATACTTCTAATGGTCCAACAATGTGCCACAAGCACAAGTGAGCCAAATGTATCACCCTAATGGATCAAGCACCCTTTTTCAAGACTAATATCACCAAGTTCATCCTAAACTTCTACAAAACACATTCCAAAGGCCTCTTCTTAAGGATGTAAACTCCAATTAGGGAAGAGGTTTGGTAAAGATGTCGGCTAGGTTTGACATTGATTCAACATAGTGTAGCACTATGTCTCCCCTTACCACATGGTCTCTAATGAAGTGATGTTTCACTTCAATGTGTTTTATCCTAGAATGGTGAACCGGATTTTTTGTCAAATTGATTGTACTTACATTATCACACAAGACTTTGACCTTAGTGTAATGCAACTCATAATTCTCTAAGGTGTGCATGATCCAAAGGAGTTGGGAAACACACCCACCCATTGCCACATATTCCGCCTCCGTTTTTGACAGGGCAACGCATGGTTGTTTCCTACTACTCCAACTAACTAAGGAAGACCCAAGAAATTGACACCCTCCACTAGTGCTCTTCCTATCTAGCTTACAACCCGTATAGTCAGAGTCGGTGTACCCAATTAGATCAACATTAGGGGTTCTAGGATACCAAAGTCCGACATTGAGGGTGTCTTTTACATACCTTAAGATCCTCTTGACTACAACTAAATGAGACTCTTTGGCACAAGATTGGTACCTTGCACACATACCTACCGCAAAGAGTATGTCAGGTCTACTAGCGGTTAGGTATAGGAGGTTACCAATCATGCTTCTATATTGCTTAGAGTCTACCATTTTCCCTTCAATGTCACTATCCATTTTAACATTGGTTCCTATGGGTGTAGATGCTACCTTAGCATTTTGTAAACCAAATTTCTTTAACATCTCCTTAGCATATTTTGTTTGAAAGACATGTGTCCCTTCATTTGTTTGCTTAACTTGAAGGTCTAAAAAGAAGGTTAACTCACCTACAAGACTCATCTCAAATTCATCTTTCATACACTTGATGAATTCTTATAGGAAGTCATTATTTGTTGACCCAAAAATGATATCGTCTACATAGACTTGGGCAACAAATATGTCCTTGTCCTTAGATTTTAGGAACAATGTAGGGTCAATTGTTCCTCTCCTAATCCCCTTAGATAGTAAAAATGAGGAAAGCCTCTCACACCAAGCCCGGGGAGCTTGTTTCAATCCATATAAGGCTTTTCTTAATTTGTAAACGTGTCTTGGATAGTTAGGGTCCTCAAACCCGGGGGGTTGTTCTACATAAACCTCTTCCTTGATGATCCCATTCAGGAATGCCGACTTCACATCTATTTGGTGGAGTATGAAACCCATGTGAGTAGCATAGGCTAGTAGAATTATAATTGATTCTAACCTAGCTACGGGGGCATAAGTCTCATCATAATCTAGTCCCTCAAGTTGGTTAAACCCCCTAGCTACCAATCTAGCCTTGTTCCTAGTGATTTTACCTTGGTCATCTAGTTTGTTCCTAAAGACCCATCTTGTGGTTACAATGGTATAATCAGTGGGCCTTGGAACTAACTCCCAAACTTCACTCCTCACAAATTGATTTAGCTATTCTTGCATGGCTAAAACCCAATCAACATCTACCAATGCTTCATCAATGGACTTGGGTTCTAATTGGGAGATTAGTACTATTTGACTAGTTTGATCCCTAAAATAGGACCTAGTCCTTACTCCTTGAGTTACATCACCCACTATTTGATCAATAGGGTGATCATAGTGATGTCTCAAGGGCCTAGAGGTTGTGGGTTCATTTACTCCTTCTTCCTCATCCTCTAGGGTACTTCTTACTCCCCCTTGATCATTGCCCTTCAAATGTAGGTCATGGATTCTTTGGGCAAGGGGTTGGACCTATCCTTATCAATTGAAGCCTTTCTTGGGTAGGTACTAGTTGTCTTATCAAATTTGACATTTGAGGACTCCTCAATCACTTTTGTCCTCTTGTTGTACACTCTATAACCCCTACTAGTCAATGAGTACCCTACTAGAATTCCTTCATCGGCTTTAGACTCAAATTTTCTTAGGTCATTTTTGATGTTTAAGATGTATACTTTACATCCAAAGACCCTAAAATAGTGGACTTGAGGTACCCTTCCATTCCACAACTCAAAAGGTGTTTTCCATAGAAACCTATGTACCAATACCCGATTTTGAATATAGCAAGCTGTGTTAACCGCTTCGGCCCAAAAATAGCTAGGAAGAGAGTATGCATTAAGCATAGTCCTAGCAGCTTCTTGTAGGGCTCGGTTTCTCCTCTCAACTATCCCATTTTGTTGAGGAGTCCTTGGGCATGAAAATTCATGCTTGTACCCATTTTCAACACAAAATTGTGTGAAACATGCGTTTTGAAACTCCCCACCATGGTCACTCCTAATTCAATTTATTTTGATATGCTTTTCATTTTCTACCCTCTTGCTAAATCCTATAAAAATCTCTAGGGTATCATCCTTATGTTTCAAGAAATAAACCCATGTAAATCTAGAGAAATCATCTACTATTACTAGCCAATATTTACTCCCTACAAGTGAGGGAGTACTATGACAATCAAATAAATCTATGTGCAAAAGTTCTAAAGGCAAAGAGGTAGTGGTTAGAGTTTTACTTTTGTGTGATGCTTTTGATTGCTTACTCTCTTGGCATGCATCACACAACTTAGTCTTCTCATACTTGATCGTTGGTAGGCCCTTCACCAACTCTTCCTTGGCCACTCTTGCAATGCTCCTCATGTTGATGTATCCAAGTCTCTGGTGCCACAACCATCCTTCTTCTTCTTTGGACATGAAACACTTAGCAACATTGTTAGTAGCATTAGTAAGATCAAGATAATATAAATTCGCCTCTCTAAACCCTTCTAATATGATAGCACTTGATTCATTATGTCTAATGATGCATTTTCTAGCATGAAATTCAAATCTAAAACCGGCATCACATAATTGACTCACACTTAATAAATTAAACTTCATATCTTT
This sequence comes from Boesenbergia rotunda, assembly GCA_024364735.1. Taxonomy (NCBI): domain Eukaryota; kingdom Viridiplantae; phylum Streptophyta; class Magnoliopsida; order Zingiberales; family Zingiberaceae; genus Boesenbergia; species Boesenbergia rotunda. Next base: position 146,684 of record JAGFNQ010004444.1, read on the forward strand.
GATTAAAAGTACCTTATGTATGGAAATGGTGGGAGATACCTCAATTGTGCCCCTACCAATGATTCTTAACTTTCCACTATTCCCAAAGGAGACCGTCCCTTCTCTTAAGTAGCTAATAGTGGTGAACTTGCTCACATCCCCGGTCATGTGTCTTGAGCATCCACTATCTACTATCCACATAGTTGGGGTCTCCTTCACCTTCACCTAAATAACATGGAAAATATACTCTTTTGGTACTCATATCTTTGATCCATAAGCATCATTTAGAAATCTCTTAGGTACCGATGTCTTCTTTGTGGTTCCCCTAGCCCCTAGTCTCCTAGATGCACCAATCCTACCGGTAAGTGAGACAAAGGCTACCTCCTTTGTCTTAGGCCTATAACCCAACCCGGCTTTGTTATACACAACCCTTTGACTGTTGATGATCATATCTAGGTTGCTAGATCCAACTTGGAATTTCCTAAGGGCCTTTGTGAGGTCATCTATCTGTTTCCTTAATTCTCTATTTTCAGCTTCAAGATGTAAAGCATATGAAGAGGTAGAGCTAGCATGCAAATCTTTAAGTTTAGTAGACTCTACTCTAAGCATGGCAATTTCTTCCTTTAGATCCTTAACTTTACTTCTAGCCTTAGCTAAGTCCATGTTCGTGCTAGAAATTATTTTCACTAAAGTAGAGGAGGGTAAGCGGTATACCTCACTTACCGAAGCTTCTGACTCTGATGATGAAGTAGAGGAGCTCTCATCTTCACTACTTGAGCTTCGTTCATCGTTCGATGAGTTCGAGTGATCTTGTGCCATAAGAGCAAAGTGGGAGACTTGCTCTTCTTCTTCCTCTGAGGATGAGGAATCATCCCAAGTTGCCTTGAGGTTGGTGGCACCATTCTCCTTTCCCTTTGATTTCTTCTTGTCACTCTTCTTCTCCTCCTCCTTCTTGTCATCCCTTTTCTTCAATTGGGGACACTCGTTCTTCATATGTCCTTCTTGGTGGCAGTTGTAGCATATTATGTCCTTGGCCTTACCCTTACCTTTGGCCCCTTTCCTAGCATAGGACTTGTTAGATAAACTTTTAAAAGCTCTATGAAATTTTCTTACCATGAACGCCTCTTGATCGCTATCCAAGGAGGCGCTAGATTCTTCTGAATCTGATGAGGATGAGTAGACAACCTTCTTCTTCTCCTTCCTGTTCTTCTTCTCCTTTTCTACAACAAAAGCAATACCTTTCTCTTTTGCCGAGACATTAGCTTGCTTGTGTAGCTCAAATTCACAGAAAAGATCGTCTAATTTAACAATTGACAAATCCCTCGATACCTTGTATGCATCAACCATGGATGCCCACAAGGTGGTTCTCGGGAAGGCTTGTAAAACATACCTGACGATGTCCCGGTTCTCGATCTTCTCTCCAATCACATGGAGTTCATTGATCACTTCTTTTACCCTTCCATGTAGCTGGTTGACGGTCTTGTTGCTCTTCATGGAAAGGGATTGCAGTTGGGCCACCAACAAGTCCTTCTTGGCTCTTCTGGACTCGTTTGACCCCTCGTTCAATTCCACCAGTTTGTCCCACAGTTCCTTGGCGCTCTTGAACGGCCCCACCTTGTTCAGATGCTCCTTCGAGAGCCCGCACTGCAGTGTGGTGGTGGCCTTAGCATTGGATTGCGCCCTTTTTATCACCTCCTTTAACCATGATCTCATTGGTGTTGAGTCTCCTCTTTCATCGACGGGCACCTCGAAGCCATCTGCAACACTTATCCAGTTTTTAATGTCATTCATAAGGTAGTACTGCATCCTACCTTTCCAGTATGCGAAGTCGTTCCCGTCGAAGAAAGGTGGTCGTGCGGTAGAGTATCCCTCTTGAAACGCCATTGAATTTGTTCCGGTTGACGATTAGTTCTTCCGAAATGCACCGGCACTGATACCAACTTAAGGATCGTTTAAGGCGTGCAGAGGGGGGTTGAATGCACTTTTTCGGATCTTGGATCTCTACAAAATTGTTAGCGTAGCGGAAATAATATGCAAAGGAATTAAAACAATGCTAACACTTATCATTTACTTGGTATCCACCCAGATGGGTGACTAGTCCAATGATCCACGCCGCGAGCACCACATTTCACTATCGAAAAGTCTCCTTAAGGTGGAGAAACCTTTACAACAAGATCTTCCTCTTTACAGATGCAGAAATATGAGAGAGGAAGCAAGAATCACTCTACAGACGAGCAGCACTTCGACACTGTACGGAACCGTACCGTGCACGTGCAAAAAGGTGCTCCTTTTATAGGTGAACAGGACAGACTCGCAGTCTGTCCAGCCCCGCACCAGTCGACTGCCCTGTAACGCCCCAAAATTTTCCCATATGAAATATTATGAATTCATGAAATATTATGAATTCATGAAATATTATTATTATTATGAAATATTATGAATTCATGAAATATTATGAAATATTATGAATTCATAAAATATTATTATTATTATGAAATTTCATGATGAGCTTGGCTTAATGGGCTTTGATATGGATTAGTGCAAAATGTGATAAAAAGAAAAGGTAGAAAGGATGAAGCAAGGATTGAACCTTGAACCTCCTAGTTGCACTAATCATGTCATAACCAATACACCAAGTCATATTTCATGTAGAGGGAATAAGAAACATGCTTGTTAAAGCTAGGGAGGTGAAGAGACATGTCTCTTCATGAGAAAAGTATAAATAAGAGAAGAAGAAGTTGGAATAACTTCCTCTCTTCTTCTTTCTCACTCTCCCACTCAAATTTTCGAAACCTAGAGCCTTCTTCTCCCCTTTCATTTTCGAAAAGTAAACCCTAGGGCTCTAACCCTAGGGGTTTGGAAGGAAGGAGATCTCACCCAAGGACCTTGCTCTCTACTAGGGCCAAAGGTTCTAGAGAAGTCTTAGCAAAGGAAATTCTCACTCTCACTTCAATTAAGGGTACCCTAAAGAGTAAGAGAAGGAGAAATTCAAGCGAAAGGATGTAAGTATCCCCTCGCCTGCAGTGTAATGGTTATTGTATGTTTGTCTCCTTAATTGTTTCGAAAATGGGGACTTTTCCCCCTTTGTAAGTTTCGGCCACCCCCTTAGGGGAAGGCCTTGGTCACTCCTTGATACATGAGAAGACCTTTAAGACTTAGAGTATATATGTATGTTGATTTTCTTCATGATGGTATGAACAAAAAGGAAGAAAAACTAGGGGTTCACCCTTTGTAAGTTTCGGCCACCCCCTTGGGGGAAGGCCTTGGTTCATTTTTGTTACATGAGTAGACCCTTGGAACTTAGGGTATATGTATATGTTGTTTTCTTCATGATGTTATGAACAAAATTTTAGGGTTTTACCCTTGTGTAAGTTTCGGCCAACACCCTTAGAAGAGGCCTTGGTTACTTCTTGATGCTTGAGGAGAACCCTTAGGACTTAGGATATACCTATAGGTTGATTCCCATCAAGTGGTGATAACAAAAATTAGGGATGCACCCCCCTACAAGTTTCGGCCATGGAGGAAAAGAATTGGGATTTAGGGATTGTATGATTTCCTATGATGTATCCATGTTTGGTAGTGTAGACAAAGTGTTTGTGTAAATGTTTGTGTGAAACTAGTTTACCCTACCCTTGAGTTTCGGCCAACCCTAGAAGGACTAGGGTTTAGGGTTGCATAATTATCCCATGATGTACTTTATGTTTAATAAGTTGCATAAAATGTATGTGAAGGTTAAACTACCCTACGGGACATGATTATGTTTAGTAAGATAATATGTATATGCATGTATGAAATATGATGTATGTATGAACATGTATGAAATATGATGTATGTATGAGCATGTATGAAATATGATGTATGCATGAACATGTATGAAATATGATGTATGTATGAACATGTATGAAATATGATGTATGTATGAGCATGCCTTATAGCCCATGGGGCACACTTATGAAATTGCATGTGATATGTTAAAATGCTTGAACGGATACTCTACTAAGTATGGGATCAAGAGCACCCCTTATGTAGTGTGGTGTGTCCCTACGGGATCATGAGCACCCTTGAAGAGTGGTGTGTCCTGTAAGAGTGATTTGGAGTACTCCTTAGCATATATGTAAAAGCATGATAAGTATTTTACTTTTGAAGTTGTGTACCCGACTCGGAAGGGGGTCGTTAAACAAATCCGGGGTGCATGTTAACGTAAGGTCATGGCTCCGGTAGGACGGAAGGGTCCTGCTCTAATTAATTGGTGGCTCGCTACCCCAATTCAGTAGGGAACGCGCAATAGTTACCCGCGATATGTGGTACACAAGAGGGCCCAATATGATATCGATGTATTTTTAAGTAATACCATTATGGAATTGTTTTGAAAACATTGATTGAAAGCATTTATTATATGTGAAGAGTATGCTTAAGGTACTTGATACTGTATGCTTAGGAACTTGGATGTTTAGTATGCTTTGATGAACTCATGCTTATGATTTAATATATGTACATGTTGTATTCTTTCGTATGGATTTTGCGAGTAGGACAGGATCCTTACTAAGCATTTATGCTTACTAGTTTATGTGTTGTCTTATACTGCAGATAAGGGTAAGGAACACTTAAGCTAATGGAATAGGCAGGAGGCTGAAGATGTGTGGGGTGGTGGCTCGGGAAGAAAGACTTCTATATCTACATATTTATGCATATGTTATGCTCCTTGACAATGAATGATAGTGATTAGGATCGACATTGCATGATGATTATAATACTTGAAATTTTCATATACTTGATTTTATTGGATTATATTATGGTTTGAAATAAAATGTGAACCTATCATGTTATGGAATAACTTTTGATTAAAATATTTCAAATGATGTTCTAACGATTCAAGCATGACATTTGATTGACATGTATAGACAAGCATGCTTAGCACTTAGTCCTTGCCTTGTTGTCTTAAATTTTATGCTAGAGGAAAACAAAAATATATATATGATTAATTGTTACGTAACCCCGCCCCGATTGTAGATATAAGGGCGGGCGTTACAGGTTGGTATCAGAGCAGGTTTCCCCTCCACCATACACACATCAAGCTTCATCCTGCCGCTTCCAAGTAATAGATCCTAACCTCGCTTTACTTTATTGCATGTACAGTAATGATATAAATAGAGATGATTTATGCTTGCATAATATAGAGATGATTTATGCTTGCATAACAAGAAAAAGTAGCATTAATTCTTATGTTAGCTTATTTATCATCTGTATGATAGATATGGCTAGAAGACGTAGCAATCGGGGTAACAAGACAGTACCCCCACCTGATACGATGCAAGTGATCACAGATCTGCAGCGTCAGGTCACTGAACAACAGCAGGTAATAACACTCTGATGACCCAGCAGGGCAACACTGAAACCCCGCAGGGAAGTCAGAATGTAATGCCTACTGAGCCTCCAACTGCACAGGCACCCCCGGACACTCCGGTCCGAGGAGTCCGACAGGAGGCCTATCTGATTCAGTGGCAGAGACTGAAGCCGGAAAAGTTCTCGGGCACCTGCGAGCCCTGGGACGCCCAGGCCTGGCTCAAGACAGTTGAGAGCACAGTGGAATTATTAGACTGGCCCGAGCATGAGAAAATTAAATGTGTCTCATTCTGCCTCACTGGCGACGCCAGGATGTGGTGGGAACGGGTAAAAGCTAGAAGGTCAGTGGACCAGATGAAGTGGAAGGACTTCGAGTCCGAATTTCTGGAGGAATTCTTTAATATGCGAGTCACAAACAGGCACTTTGATGAGTTCACAGAATTCCGGCAGGGAAATCTCTCAGTCAACGATGCCGTTAAGCAATTTAACCGACTGGCACGATTATGTCCGGAGTTGGTCAATACAGAGAAGGAAAGGGTCAGATTAATGCTCAAGATGCTCAGGCCCGAGATAGCTCTGAATGTAGCTGGCGGCTTTAATAGGCCCCAGACTGCAGAGGAGCTATTCAGCAACACCCTTATTACCGAGCATTATCTAAAGAATATTACCCAGAAGAGCCAACCCCTGACTGCCAGCAAGAGTCAGAATCAGTCGGGAGGTCAGAAACCTCCAAATAGCAACCCCCACTGGAAAAAAAACCACAACGGAAAGTGGAAGTCATGGGATAAATCTGCCAGTGGTTATTTAGGCAAGAAGCCTAAATATCCCCAATGTGCCACTTGTGGGAAGATGCACCAAGGGACATGCCTTTAAGGCGCCAGGAGATGATATACTTACGGAAAGGAAGGACACAGGGCCAGAGAGTGTCCTACTGCAGCCAAAGCACCTCAGCCGTAATATGTTCAGTACAAAGGTGCTCCTGCCCAGTTACACCTGATGCAGGCAGCTATAGATGGTACTCATATATGCCAGGGGAGAATAGAAGCCCCGCCTGCCACGACAAACGCCAGGGTTTTCTCTCTTACAAAAGAAGACGTGGCGACTGCCTCTACCATTGTCACAGGTCAGATATTTATTTACAATCAGTATGCTACTGCTTTATTTGACACTGGGGCAACACATTCGTTTATCTCTATGTAATATGCCAAAAGAAAGGATATGTCACTGCAAGATTTAGACTGTAAATTTCTGACAACACTGCCCTCGGGTGAGGTGATGCCCTCTACCCAAATGCTACGGGCCGCACCAATCAGAATCGCAGATAGGGAACTCTACTGCGATCTGATAGTGCTTGATATGTCAGATTATGATGTGATATTGGGCATGGATTTCTTGAACAAATATGGCGCCTCCATTGAGTGCCGGAAATAAAGAGTTATCTTCTGACCTGAGGCGGAAATTCTGTTCGAATTTATCGGAGAGCCGAAGAAGAGGACAAGTAAATTCTTGTCGGCTCTGAAAGCAAGGAAGATGTTAGAAAAGGGATGCTCTGGATTTCTAGCACATGTGGTTGATACCAGTCCTACAGAGGGCCCGAAGCTAGAAGACGTCAAAGTCGTATGCAATTACCCAGAGGTATTTCCCGATGACTTACCAGGGTTAGCACCTGAAAGAGATATAGAATTTGCAATTGAGTTGGTTCCTGGTACTAACCCCATTTCTAAGGCACCGTACCGTATAGCGCCGACGGAATTAAAGGAGTTACAAGGACAGTTATAGGAGCTACTTGACAAGGGACTCATCTGCCCTAGTCATTCTCCTTAGGGAGCTCCCGTACTGTTCGTGAAAAAGAAGGATGGGTCGATGCGAATGTGTATCGACTATCGGGCGCTGAACAACGTGACTATCAAGAACAGGTACCCTTTACCCAGGATAGATGACCTGTTCGATCAACTGAAGGGAGCCACGGTATTCTCTAAGATTGACCTGAGATCTGGTTATCACCAAGTTAGGGTGAAAAAGGAGGATATACCGAAGACGGCTTTTCGAACTAGATACGGACATTATAAGTTCGTAGTTATTCCATTTGGAGTTACCAATGCGCCAGCTATGTTTATGGATTTAATGAATTGGGTATTCTCGGCATTCCTCGACAGATTTGTGATCGTCTTTAACGACGATATCCTTATATATTCGAGAACTCCCGAAGAACATGCTGAGCACCTGAGTATAGTACTACAGATTCTTCAGAAAGAACAACTGTATGCTAAATTTTCCAAATGCGAGTTCTGGCTCGATCAGGTATCATTCTTGGGACACGTTATCTCCAAGGAAGGAGTAATGGTGGACCCAATTAAAATTGAAGCTGTGAGTAACTGGACTAGACCCAAGAATGCCAGTGAAATTCGAAGTTTTCTCGGGCTAGCAGGCTATTACAGAAAATTCATAGAGAACTTCTCTCGGATTGCAGCCCCTATGACAACTCTTACAAAGAAGGACAAGAAATATGTATGGACCGAGGAATGTGAAAAGAGCTTTACTGAACTGAAAAGGAGGCTGACTAGCACTCCAATATTGACTCTTCCAGAGAGCGATATGGGTTTCTGTTGGTGAGAGCCCTAGAGCCGATCATGTAATGATTGTATGGACTAATTTGTATCATATTCCTATGTATAAATAAAGGCATGTTTTATGGTTATTATACTTACGTGTATTTGTGCCAATTAGCTAAGTATAATAATGTCCTTGAGTAGAAGGTTCTTATCTATATCAATCGATTGGTTGAATCGATAGTGAGATGATATAGAGAACACTACTCTAAATAATTCCTAGTCGAGTATTAACATTCAGGGACAATGTTAATACGTAGAGACTAGCATGTGAGTCAACATGATGACTTGATCTCACAAGTCATGGATATAGAGATATCAAGTTGACACATGGGTATGCATTGGAGAATGTATACTGAATGACCTGCCATGAGAAAGTATCATGGATCGTTATATGAGTGTCATATACTTTCTCATGTGGCTATTAGTATGACTATTAGTCCTTGGACCTGAAGTCACCATGGATTCCTACATAAGGAGTTACGTACTTTGGCTTCGTCAAACGTCACCCGTAAATGGGTGGACTATAAAGGCGATTACTGGGTATGTAACAAATTATGGAGAGGGATGTGAGTAATGTAGATGGGATCTATCCCTCCTATATGACGGGAGCGATATCGTATTCTTGATAGAGTTAGACCACAAAGTGCATGGCCATGCCCAAGTGAGTCAATATGAGATATTGAGCTCATTTGATTAGTGTGTGTCTACTTGGAGTTCAAGGTATAGATTGACTCGAGGATGACACGGTCTATGCCTCAATTGAGTCAATCTAGATATCAAGGATAGAGGGACATTATCATATATTGTGAGAGTCACAATTATTAGTCACAAGGTGATGTTGGATCTCAACATTCTTGTAACTTGGGTAGCAATGATGTGTTGCTAGATACCGCTCATTGCTTATGTTTCTAAGAGGTTAGAAGCATTGCCAATGTTACAAGAACCTATAGGGTCACACGCAAAGAACAAATAGATGGAGAAAATTGAAGTCAAGTTTGACTTGGCTAAATATGGAAAGTCCATAAAAGGCAAGTTTGACTTGACCTAAATCCAAATCAAGTTTGACTTGACTTGGTTCCACTTCAAGTTAGACTTGACATGGGAGAAGAAATGGAGTCAAGTTTGACTTGACTATTTATGGAAAGTCCATAAAAGGCAAGTTTGACTTGACCTAAATCCAAATCAAGTTTGACTTGACTTGGTTCCACTTCAAGTTAGACTTGACATGGGAGAAGAAATGGAGTCAAGTTTGACTTGACTATTTATGGAAAGTCCATAAAAGGCAAGTTTGACTTGACCAAAACCCACCTCACCTTTGTTTGACCGAGTGATGACTTGGTTTCCCCCCCATTTGAATTTCGAATTCAAATTGAAAGGGGATATGGAAGGCCACCTAATGGCAATTAGTAGCCATTATGGCCGGCCACCTAATGGCCATTAATGGCCATTAAGTGGCCGGCCACAAGAGAGAACAAAATGAGATTTTGTTCCTTTTGGGTGTGTGGCTTTTTGATTTTCTCTCTTTGAGTTTTGGTGGTTCTTCTTCTTTCTCTCCCCCTCTTGGCCGAAAACACAAAGGGTGCTAGCACACCTAAGTTTTCGATCCATCTATCTGTTCGCGTGGATACATATAGAGGAGTGTCTACTTTGATACTCTACGAGATCCGGCGGCCTCTTGGACAAGCGGGAAAGCGAAGGGCTACGCGTCAAGGGTAATGACCTTATCATGTAGATCTAGTGTAGATTTAGATATTAAACTCGTACTCGTATTTGTTTTTATAAGTTCGCACGGATCCGTGGCCGAGATTCTGGGGTTTCCGCAACGCAAAAAGCGGTTTTTGCGGCCTAGAATTTCCAACAGTGGTATCAGAGCCACGTGCGAACCTTGTACGAGTTTAAATTTGTTTTTTTTTGTATTAGATACAAAATTTAAAGACAAATTATATTCTGTGATTTTTTGAAATTTATAGAATTTATGGGTATTTTTCTCATGAAGTCGAAGCAACAAGTGTTCGGACACTTGTAGGCTTCACCGATCGAGAAAAACTTTCCGAAACGGAAAGATCTCGCTATAATTTTTTGGGACAGCGGCTTAAGTTGCTGTAAGATGATTTTGGGACACTCGCGAAATTCATTTCGCGAGTAGGGGTGCTGCCCCTAACCCCGCAAGGGGCATTGTCCCGCAATCGTGCCCGAAAATCGTGTAGCGGGACCGTTACGGAAGTGTAACTCATAATATTGTAAAATTGTCGAAAAATTATAGAAATTTATTTAAAATACATAATTTGGAATTATGTATGAATTTGTGATGATCATGGCCCAACAAAAACCCAATATGATTGGAATGTGTTGTAATTCATATTACGGTCTGCGTACCATTTTTGTGGTTGTGCGTGTTGTATAGTGTATGCGACCTGCGAGTCGGCTTCTTTTATTTTATTTCTGTACTTTCTTATTTTGTAATGTACAAAATGAAGACGGTGGGCGGTTCATCCGAAGACGGAGTTATGGAGGGAGCCGATGACACGTGGCGGTCAATGGAGAAGCTTGGAGAAGCGAAACCCTAGGTTGACCGTCTGATCTTCTCATTGGCTTGAGAAGATCGTAGTAGGGCCATGATCCAATCACAAATTAAATTATTTTATTATTTGCTTGTATGTGATGCATGCTAGAGTAAAATAATTAGAGCCTTGTGTATATGATACACCCTCTCTCTTGCGATTAGATTCGATCTAATTCAAATCAACTCATTCTCGAAATGCCTAACAAGTTTTGATACCTATCACTACCTCGATCATTTGTTGTTGTTGAATCTGCCAAAGCAGAGCAACACATTTAATCTTGGTAGGGTACGGAGGGACAATCTTGGTCCCGCCTATCACGGCTTGGGTGAGAACAAACTCAATCAGATTGAGCGAAACTAGTTAACTCGGTTGGATCGAGTCTAACTATAGGCATATTCCAATCGTTGGAAAGGTAGGATAAAAATCGCATTTATATTAAAACTTGGGCGATTTAGCCAAAGCTAACTCAAGTTTTTATGTAAATGTAAATTTTAATCCTATAAACAAGAGTTGCATAGAGATGTAATCGGTAAATTGTTACCTACCGATCGTACTAAGTCTTGGGCGATTTAGCCAAAGCTAACTCAAGGCTTAGTATGATGTGGATCTTGTCCCACTATATTATAGTTAAATTAGATAGAATCTTGTAGCGTGGTTTGACCACGTCTATGACTTGATTCTACAAAATTTCTATAATTCAGTGGGAGAAACGTTTAATTAAAGGCCTAATTAAATGATAGTTGGAATGTGATAATTTATTTTCTGCATTTTATTGTTGTAGATTGCCATGTCGACAAACGCAAATACTCTCTCCCTGCGATCTGTCCTTGAGAAGGACAAGCTCAACGGAGCAAACTTCCTGGACTGGTACAGGAACTTGAGAATAGTTCTCAAGCAAGAACGTAAACTGTACGTTCTGGAGCAGCCTATTCCTGAGGCACCTCCTGCCAGTGCCATGCGAGCTGACCGTGATGCTCACAAGAAGCATCAAGATGACGCATTAGATGTGTCATGCCTTATGCTCGCAACCATGAACTCTGAGCTTCAGAAGCAACATGAGTTAATGGATGCTTTCGATATGGTTGAGCATCTGCGTCAACTGTATCAAGGACAAGCAAGGCACGAGAGATTTGAGATCTCTAAGGCACTGTTTCAGTGCAAGATGCAAGAAGGGACTCCCGTAGGTCCCTATGTACTCAAGATGATTGGGTACATAGAGAATTTACAGAGATTGGGATTCCCACTGGGCCAAGAGCTGGCCACAGACTTGATCTTGCAGTCCCTACCCGAAAGTTATAGTCAATTTGTCATGAACTGGAACATGAATGAAATTGACAAGCCCCTGCCTGAGATGCTCAGCATGTTGAGAACTGCTGAGCTCAATCTTAAGAAGGCCAAGCCCATTTTGATGGTGCAGAAGGACAAAGGTAAGGGCAAGCCCAAAGGCAAGGGAAAGTCTCAAGCCAAGGGAAAGGGCAAGGGCAAAGCACTGAAACCCAAAGGAGGGGTTGCCAAGGATGCTACCTGCTTCCACTGTGGTGAGACTGGACACTGGAAGCGGAACTGCAAGAAATATATGGAAGATCTCCAGAAGAAGAGAAGTCAGACTTCTACTTCAGGTATTCATGTTATAGAAGTCAATTTGTCTATTTCTACATCATGGGTATTAGATACCGGATGTGCTTCTCACATTTGTACTAATGTGCAGGCGCTGAGAAATAGCAGGACATTGACAAAGGGCGAGGTGGACTTACGAGTTGGCAATGGAGCAAGAGTTGCTGCTGTTGCTACAGGAGTTTATATGCTATCTCTGCCCTCTGGGCTTGTACTAGAGTTAGATGATTGTTATTATGTGCCTGCTCTGACTAAGAACATAGTTTCTGTTTCTTGTTTAGACAAGAAAGGATTTTCATTTATAATAAAGAACAAATGTTGTTCAGTTTATTTGAATGAAATGTTCTATTGTAGTGCATCTCTGATGAACGGACTCTATCTTCTAGACTTAGAAAACCCTATCTATAACATAAATACCAAAAGGCTCAAGTCTAATGACTTGAACCAAACCTATATCTGGCACTGTCGCTTAGGCCATATAAATGAGAGTCGCCTATCCCAGCTCCATAGAGATGGTTTGCTGGACTCATTTGATTTCGAATCATTTGAGACATGCAAGTCTTGCCTTCTTGGCAAGATGACCAAGACTCCATTCAGTGGACACAGCGAAAGAGCAACCAATTTGTTAGGTCTTATACATACCGATGTATGTGGCCCTTTCAATGTTGCTGCCAGAGGAGGTTATAGGTACTTCATTACATTTACTGATGATTTCAGTAGATATGGTTATGTGTACTTGATGACACATAAGTCAGAATCCTTTGAAAAGTTCAAAGAATTCAAGAATGAAGTACAAAACCAGCTTGGCAAGAGTATTAAAATACTTCGATCAGATCGAGGTGGAGAATACCTCAGCCATGAGTTCCGTGACTATCTAGCTGAGTGTGGGATTCTGTCCCAACTCACTCCTCCTGGAACACCACAATGGAATGGTGTGTCCGAAAGGAGGAATCGAACCCTATTAGATATGGTGCGATCCATGATGAGTCACACAGATCTTCCTATATCCTTTTGGGGATATGCTCTGGACACGGCAGCCTTCACTCTTAACCGTGTTCCATCAAAGGCTGTAGTAAAGACACCATATCAGATATGGACTGGGAAGAGTCCCCAGATGTCTTTTATGAGGATTTGGGGTTGTGAGGCTTACGTTCGACGTCAAGTCTCAGACAAACTGGGACCCAAATCTGATAAGTGCTATTTTGTAGGATATCCCAAGGAAACGAAGGGATATTACTTCTACATTCCCAGTCAGCACAAAGTGTTTGTGGCGAAGACTGGGGTTTTTCTAGAAAGGGACTTTGTTTCTAGAAAAACTAGTGGGAGTAAGTTCGATCTTGAAGAAGTTCAAGATATGGACCATAGCACTGAGGCCTTGATGGAGGTTGAACAGGAACCACAAAATGTTGTGGATCATGAGGTTGTTGCACAAGGAGTTATGCAACAACAGCCTGTTCAAGTAGACCTACCTCTTCGCAGGTCTGGTAGGGTACGTCATCAGCCTGAGAGATATTCATTTCTCTTGTCTGATGACAATGACGTTGTGCTCATTGAGAATGAGCCTACAACCTATCAGGAAGCTGTGATGAGCCCAGACTCTGAGAAATGGCTTGAGGCCATGAGATCCGAAATGGATTCCATGTACAC
>JAGFNQ010004444.1:160447-181249 GCA_024364735.1 Boesenbergia rotunda
CCACGATTATGAGATCTGGCAGATGGATGTCAAAACCGCGTTCCTGAATGGGAACCTACTCGAGGATGTGTACATGACACAACCTGAGGGTTTTGTAGATCCAAAGCATACTGGCAGAGTATGCAAGCTGCAAAGGTCCATTTATGGACTAAAGCAAGCTTCTCGGAGCTGGAATCTTCGATTCGATGATGCAATCAAACAGTTTGGTTTCATCAAGAATGAAGATGAACCCTGTGTCTACAAGAGGGTTGAAGGAAACATAGTAGTTTTCCTCATATTGTATGTGGATGACATACTACTCATTGGGAATGATATTCCTATGCTTCAGTCTGTGAAGACTTGGCTGGGGAATTGTTTCTCAATGAAGGACTTAGGTGAAGCAGCCTGTATTTTAGGCATCAAGATCTATAGAGATAGATCTAAGAGATTGCTTGGCCTAAGTCAGAGTACATACATTGACAAGGTCTTACTTCGGTTTGCCATGCAGAATTCCAAGAAAGGATTTCTGCCTATGTCACATGGTATGAGTCTTTCGAAGACTCAAAGTCCCTCTTCTAGAGAGGAGAGAGACCGCATGGATCAGATCCCTTATGCCTCGGCCATAGGATCTATCATGTACGCCATGCTATGTACTCGTCCTGATGTCTCGTATGCTTTAAGTATGACGAGCAGATACCAGTCAGATCCAGGTGAGCGTCACTGGATAGCGGTCAAGAATATTCTTAAGTACTTGAGAAGGACTAAAGAATATTTCTTGATATATGGGGGCGATGAGGAGCTAACTGTAAAGGGTTACAGTGATGCCAGCTTCCAAACCGACCAGGATGATTATCGGTCGCAGTCAGGGTTCGTGTTTTGTCTGAATGGCGGCGCTGTGAGCTGGAAGAGTTCGAAGCAGGACACAGTTGCTGATTCTACAACAGAGGCTGAGTATATTGCTGCATCAGAAGCAGCAAAGGAGGCAGTTTGGATCCGCAAGTTCGTTGCAGAGCTTGGGGTGGTTCCTAGCATTGCAGATCCCATAGAGCTCTATTGTGACAATAATGGGGCTATTGCGCAGGCTAAGGAACCTCGCTCACACCAGCGGACCAAACATATACTACGGCGCTTCCATCTCATTCGAGAGATCATCGATAGAGGAGATGTGAAGATATGCAGAGTACCCACAGAGGCGAATGTCGCAGATCCCCTGACCAAGGCTTTGGCACAGACAAAGCATGATGGTCACACTAGATCATTGGGTATTAGATACTACAGTGATTGGCACTAGTGCTAGTGGGAGATTGTTGGTGAGAGCCCTAGAGCCGATCATGTAATGATTGTATGGACTAATTTGTATCATATTCCTATGTATAAATAAAGGCATGTTTTATGGTTATTATACTTACGTGTATTTGTGCCAATTAGCTAAGTATAATAATGTCCTTGAGTAGAAGGTTCTTATCTATATCAATCGATTGGTTGAATCGATAGTGAGATGATATAGAGAACACTACTCTAAATAATTCCTAGTCGAGTATTAACATTCAGGGACAATGTTAATACGTAGAGACTAGCATGTGAGTCAACATGATGACTTGATCTCACAAGTCATGGATATAGAGATATCAAGTTGACACATGGGTATGCATTGGAGAATGTATACTGAATGACCCGCCATGAGAAAGTATCATGGATCGTTATATGAGTGTCATATACTTTCTCATGTGGCTATTAGTATGACTATTAGTCCTTGGACCTGAAGTCACCATGGATTCCTACATAAGGAGTTACGTACTTTGGCTTCGTCAAACGTCACCCGTAAATGGGTGGACTATAAAGGCGATTACTGGGTATGTAACAAATTATGGAGAGGGATGTGAGTGATGTAGATGGGATCTATCCCTCCTATATGACGGGAGCGATATCGTATTCTTGATAGAGTTAGACCACAAAGTGCATGACCATGCCCAAGTGAGTCAATATAAGATATTGAGCTCATTTGATTAGTGTGTGTCTACTTGGAGTTCAAGGTATAGATTGACTCGAGGATGACACGGTCTATGCCTCAATTGAGTCAATCTAGATATCAAGGATAGAGGGACATTATCATATATTGTGAGAGTCACAATTATTAGTCACAAGGTGATGTTGGATCTCAACATTCTTGTAACTTGGGTAGCAATGATGTGTTGCTAGATACCGCTCATTGCTTATGTTTCTAAGAGGTTAGAAGCATTGCCAATGTTACAAGAACCTATAGGGTCACACGCAAAGAACAAATAGATGGAGAAAAATTGAAGTCAAGTTTGACTTGGCTAAATATGGAAAGTCCATAATAGGCAAGTTTGACTTGACCTAAATCCAAATCAAGTTTGACTTGACTTGGTTCCACTTCAAGTTAGACTTGACATGGGAGAAGAAATGGAGTCAAGTTTGACTTGACTATTTATGGAAAGTCCATAAAAGGCAAGTTTGACTTGACCAAAACCCACCTCACCTTTGTTTGACCGAGTGATGACTTGGTTTTCCCCCCCCCCCATTCGAATTTCGAATTCAAATTGAAAGAGGATATGGAAGGCCACCTAATGGCAATTAGTAGCCATTATGGCCGGCCACTTAATGGCCATTAATGGCCATTAAGTGGCCGGCCACAAGAGAGAACAAAAAGGGATTTTGTTCCCTTTTTATGCGTGGCTTTTCATTTTTTCTCTCTTTGAGTTTTTGGTGGATTTTTTCTTCTTCCTCTCCTCCTCTTGGCCGAAAACACAGAGGGTGCTAGCACACCTAAGTTTTCGATCCATCTATCTGTTCGCGTGGATACGTATAGAGGAGTGTCTACTTTGATACTCTACGAGATCCGGCGGCCTCTTGGACAAGCGGGAAAGCGAAGGGCTACGCGTCAAGGGTAATGACCTTATCATGTAGATCTAGTGTAGATTTAGATATTAAACCCGTACTCGTATTTGTTTTATAAGTTCGCACGGATCCGTGGCCGAGATTCTGGGGTTTCCGCAACGCAAAAAGCGGTTTTTGCGGCCTAGAATTTCCAACAGGAGGCACTTTGCCCCTGACCAAGATAAGGATATTCGAGACGAGGTTCAGAAGTTGCTAAAAGTCGGACACATCCGAGAAGTTCAATTTTCAGCCTAGTTGGCCAATGTGGTCCTCGTTCCCAAGCCCAGAGGCAAATGGCGAGTCTTCATCGACTTTCGTGACTTGGACAAAGCTTGCCCAAAGGACTGCTATCCCCTACCTCGGATAGATCGGCTGGTGGATTCTGCAGCCGATTGTGAGTTTATCTCAATGTTAGATGCTTACCAAGGCTATCACCAAGTCCCCCTCGCTCCCGAGGACCACGAGAAAGTCAGTTTTGTGACGGCCGACGGCACGTATTGCTACAACATCATGCCTTTCGGCTTACGCAATGTTGGTGCTACGTACGAACGGATGATGGACAAAGTCTTCAGGCACCAGATCGGGAGGAACATCGAGGTGTGCGTGGGCGATGTTGGGGCAATCGACCCAAGTATAATATGGAGGATCATGGATTTTGATGTGTGTGTCAATATGGGTAAGTTAAGATTTGTTGTTGGACTAATATGTGTATGTGAGTGTGCAGGTTTGCAGGTACACATAGACTTGGTTGGATGTCTTCAGGTGAAGGGTGGCATGGAGGCAAGCTGGAGGCTTATGTGCACATCCGAGGGACCATGGGCAGAGACAATAAGCCGAGGGACGCGGACTTCGAGGCATGTGTAAAGGGTGGCATGGAGGCAAGCCGAGGGCTTGCATGCGCATCCGAGGGATGGGATCCGAAGACGAAGAGGGCGTGAAGGCAACAAATCGAGGCTGCTGATTGAAGAGTCGATCAGGTCGTGAGGGTCCGAGTGTGAGTGTTTGTACTCGGGAACTAAGCCGGGAGGGTTTGAGTACGGAGAGAAATGTACTCGGGAAGGGAACCCTTGGCTTAGAAGGGGACAAGTTGACTGCCCCAGTGGCAGTCGACTAGGATGACCAAAATTCGAAAGGTCAGTGTGTGAGAATTCGAATTTAGGGAAGGTCAGTCGACTGCCCCAGGGGCAGTCGACTGGCTAACGGTCATATTTAGCTCGAGCTCTATTTAAAGAAGCTCGGTTTAAATTGTTTACCTCTGGCGAAACTTGCTTGGATAGAGTGAGTTAGTAGCCTATTGTGCTCATATAGTGTCCAGAGGCTGTGGAGAGGTTTCTCTACCCACAAGGAGCTACGAGATCTAGCCGGAGGTGCTCCGGGGAATCATACACCGACGGATTAGGGCTCGCCCACCTTACGGGCAACCGTGGAGTAGGAGTTTTTATCTCCGAACCACATAAATAGGTGCGTTAGCATTATTTTCATTTGTTTTTATTAGGTTTCCGCTTGCGCTTGCTAATGTTGTAGGTATTCAAATCGAAAGTTGCTATTCACCCCCCCCCTCTAGCAAGACAAACACGATCTAACAGACGGCATCCTAGTAAAGACTGATAAGTGAGGAGACATGATAGTCGACCTCAAAGAAACGTTCGCCACCCTGAGAGCCCACAGGCTGAAGTTGAACCCTGCTAAATGCCGGTTCGGCGTAAAGAGCGGCAGGTTCCTGGGGTACATGGTGACGGAGAGGGGAAACGAGGCTAACACAGAAAAGGTAAAAGTCATTCTAGATATGCCGCCCCCGTGCAACTTCAAGGAGGTGGATCGGTTGAATGGAAGGATCACGGCACTATCCAGGTTCATTTCCAAATCCGCAGACAAGACCCTCTCCTTCTTCAAGATCTTGAGGAAAGCTGCCAAGTTTGAGTGGGATGACCAGTGTGAGAAGGCTTTTGCAGATTTGAAGGTTTATCTCACCGCCCTCCCCATTCTCCACAAACCTGTGGTGGGGGAGATCTTATTTGTCTACCTGTTGGCAGCAGAGCAAGTGGTTGGCTCGGCGCTCGTCCGAGAGCAAGACTGGGTGCAATATCTCGTATATTTCTTCGGACACCTTCTCAAGGATGCCGAGACACGCTACACCACGATGGAGAAACTGGCTTATGCCTTTGTCTTGATGGTGCGAAGGTTAAGGCTATATTTCCTAGCACATCCCATCATGGTCCTCACCAATAACCCGCTCGCCCGAGTCCTCACTAATCCAGAGGCTTCGGGCCGACTAATCAAGTGGGCGATGGAATTAAGTGAGTACGACATCGAGTATCAACCCCGCACCACCATCAAGTCCCAAGCCCTCTCTAACTTCATGCTGGAGACCGTCCCAGAGGCCGAAGGGATATGGAAAGTCTATGTAGACGGATCTTCCAACAGTCATATAGCAGGGTCGGAGTACTGATGACTTCCCCTCGGGGGGACACACTACATCTGTCCATCAGGCTCCACTTCAAGGTTACCAACAATGAAGCCGAATACGAGGCGATCCTAGCAGGCCTACAATGCGCCAAGCACATTGGGCCCTGTCGGGTCATGATATATTCGGACTCACAATTGGTAGTGCAGCAGATAAAGGGCGACTTTGAAGTCCGGTGTGAGCGCCTGCAGAAGTATGTAGCCTTCTACGAACAGCTGAAGGCCTCCTTCTCGGAGGTCATCTTGCAGAAGATCTCCAGGTCGGACAACCTGCGGGCTGATGAGTTCACCAAACTGGCCAGCTCCATATCCACCTGGCAGCTAGATGAGCCTCGCGTAGCGGAAGAAACGATCGTACAAATTAGAGAGGAAGAAGGGGGCAACGGGCGGACCGACTGGAGGGATCCCTACATAGCGTTCCTGCGGGATGGGACAGTCACAGGCGGGGTGATAAGTGCTATTTTGTTGATTATTTTAGGCTTTAAAATCCATGTTTGATCCATATTTTCTATGCTTAATCTTGAAATTACCCTAGGTTCCATGGATTAATTTTATTTTGGGCTTTATTGCAAATCGTTATAAATTTAAGATGTTTTGATACCTAATTTAAAGCTGATTTTTGTAGGCTGAAGGAACATGGACCTAGGTCAAGTTGGGTCAAAGTTGGGTCAGAATCGGGCTCAGATCAAGGCGATCAAGCTTTGGAGAACTGTGACCCGTCCATTCGGGAGGCAAGTAGATTTGAGCCATCCAGGGCAGATTCGATTGAACCCAGCTGAGGATAGGACTAATCATGACCCCGGATCAAGATCTGAAAGTTTGAACCCAATCGGAGCACATCTGACCGTCGGATCAAGTTTAAAGGGTTTCAACCATCCAAGCAAGAGAAGGGAAGATCTGAGCCATCCGCCGCAGATCTGGTTGATCCGAGCTAGGGACAGGTAGATCAAGACCATTGATCAAGATCTGGGGAGTTTGGTTAAGATCGGAGAAGATCCAACCGTTGGATTGTGTCAGGACAATCTCAGTCGTCCATTGCTAAGTATTTAAGCCAAAAATCCCTCAGAATTCTGTCGTCGCATGCGCAGCTACTGTTCTTCCGAGTTCTTCCCGTTTTCGCATCTTTCTTCTTCGATTCTTCATCAAGCGCGTGACCACATCAGAATCGAGCTCGGTTTGAGTTCCAGATCATCAGATTGGCGCCTCTGTGAGATTTCTTGCTCAAGTTTGTCGCTGAGAAGAGCTTGGTGAGGGTTTTGCCAGTTCTTGCCAGTTTCGGATCGACTCATTCTTGTTTTCCATCCTCATCAATCGGATGCAAGTCGAAGGGGTCCTTTGAGTTGCCCTGATTGTTCCTGAATCATCATCGCACTCCATTTCAGCAAGCACGAAGAGATCGGGTGATTGGTTCTCTCGATGGCAAAATCTGAGCTAAAGCGATCGCGGGAGCTGTGGATCTGTTGATTTGTCAAGCTACGGGGTTCGTAGCTGTTTCTTGTGTGACAGCAAGAAGGATTCGAGCTAAGGGATGAGTCTGATGTTTAGTTTTTGTTAATTTTCGTTTTGCAATTCTGTTCTTCGCAGTTCAGTTCTGTACCTGCAGATTTTCAGACACTGATCGATCTGTCGACCGACCCAAGCACCATCTGATCGGTCTGTCGACCGATCAGGCTTGCTTCTGATCGAACTGCCGACCGATCAGGTAGTCCAGCTTCAGTTTAACCTCTGTTTTTTTAACTTCATTTGTTGCAGCTTTTTCCAACATTGTCGTTAGACCAAACGAACTCAATTCAGTTTTAATACTAGAATTCCTTTAATTACAGCTTCCTTGCATTCGATTTCAGTTGCGAATTCCTAGTTTATCAATTCAAGTTGCATGGTTTAATTATTGCTTAGTTTAAGTGTGGTTTTTGCAATCTTATTTGCTTAGCTAAGTCAATCTTGTTACTGTTATTGTTGGAACTTGGATGGCTAGAGAGGGGAGGGTGAATCTAGTCGGACACAAAACTTTTGAGGCTTTTGAAACTATTCTGCACTTCAGAGTTAGGCAGCGGAAGCAAATGCAGAAACAGAAAACTAAAAACAGCAAACCAAAGCAAAGCAAAGCAAACCGACGTTAACACCTCGATATACAAGGTTTGGGGATAACTTGCACCTACTCATTGGCGTGCCCGTAAGGTGGGCGATCCCTTGATCGTCGGCAGATCAAGCCCCGGTGAACATCGGATAAGATAGAGCCTCCTTCTCGATGGAGAAACCTCTCCACAGATCTCACGCATGATTGAACTTAAGTACAAGAGATCACACAAGAAAGAACACTCACAAAGATCTCACAAGATCGCTCAAGCACAAAGCAACAGAGAGCACAACCCCACAGCAAAAACTTCACTCGTTTTTCTTTCTTCCTTGTTGTTGTTGTCGCTCCTCTGCTTCCAGCCTCGTCTTAAGCTCCCTCTCACCATCGCAAGCTTCATCAGCATGCACTGAGCCAGCCTGAACCCACTGACCTCCCTAAGCACTCAGTCCACTGAAGACCTCCTCTCCAGCTGAGTCTCCGTCAGTTGCCAGCTGCTCCAATTGCCGTTGAAACTTGAGAAGGAGAAACAAATAAACCTGCTCCAAGGAAAGCCTCCCATTGACCCTCCTTGAGTGTTTGAATCACCTGCTATCACCTGCACACTCCAACAGAGGCTTAGCAATGCATATCAAATGAAATCAGCAATGTATCAGAGAATCGGCAGAGAAAACAGACGCGATCAGACACTTCTGACAGCGTATTTGAATTAAAGTGATCGGTCACCGGACCGATCAGGACAATTCCAGACTGATCAGGCTCCAACCTGATCGGTCCCCAGTGAGAAACTTAGTATTGCAAGCTCGTGTGATCGGTCACTCTAACCGGTCACCAAACCGATCCAGAAAGCTGCTTACCGCAATCCTGTCTGGAATCCACTGGCTGATCGGTCACCAAACCGATCAGGATGGTCCCAGACCGATCAGGCTCCATCCTGATCGGTCAGGGTGAGAAACCTCGCGATAGTTGATCGTTCAGTCTGATCGGTCACAGTTTCTCCCTAATCGGTCACCAGACCGTTCAGGAGCAGGTCAGTGGGGGAATTCTAGAAAAAAATATTGTAAATGTTAAATATATCTTTAAAAATTAAAAAGAATTTAAAAGAATAAAAAAATTCTATTTTAATCAATCACAAGCGCCTAAAATTTACTTTGTGCGCGTAAGATTTACTCATGCGCCTGTGTTGAATATAGACACCTAAGGTCTGCACGAGTACGCACGAAAGAAGTTCGTGTGTGTGTCTACACACACACAAGTCTCTAGTGAAAAGATGGAGGTATCCCCAATGCACTCATTATTATAATTTTTAAAAAAATTAATATTTTCTCACATAAATCTTAAATACATATACTATATTTCGTAGATATCTAAAATTTTTTATTTTAACCTAAGAGAAAAGATTAAACTTTAGAGAGAAAATTTTATTAGCTTAAACCTACTATAACCCAACATTTAAATCTTAAAATCTTAACCCTAAATACATATAATAATCGCGTAAGATCTAAAAATTTTTTATTTTAAGCACTATAATCCAAGAGTAAAGACTTAATGCTAAAGAGAAAATTTTATTGGCTTAAACTTACTATAACTTAACCTTTAAATCCTAAAATTTTAACCATAAATACATACAATATACCGCACGAACATCTAAATTTTTTTTATTTTGAATGTTATAACTCAAGAGGAAAGACTGAATCCTAAAGGAAAAAATTTTATTAGCTTAAACTCACTATAACTCAACCTTAAAATCCCAAAATCTTAAGCCTAAATACATATAATATATCATGTGAGCTTCTAAAAATTTTTATTTTGATCACTATAACCCAAAAGAGAAGATTGAATCTTAGAAAAAAAAAATCTCATTGGCTTAAACACACTATAACTCTTAGGTTAAATTGATTATATTTACAAGGGGTATTGATAAGTACCATTTTATTGATTATTTTAGTTGCTAAAATCTATGTTTGACCCATGTTTTACTTGCTTAATTGTGAATTTACCCTAGGTTCCAGGACTTATCTTTATTTTGGACTTAATTGCAAATCTTTACATATTTAGATTATTTGGCCATTAAATTTTTGATCTATTTTTGTAGGCATGAAAGGATCATGGACTTACGGCATACTGGGTCAAACTTGAGTCGGAAGTGGACCCGGATCGAGTTATCAAGCTTCGGATCAATCTGGCCCGTCCGATTTAAAAGCGGCTAGATCTGAGCCATCCGGGACCATCTGAAGCAATCCGAGCTAGGGTTAGGGCTGATCAAGCACTCTGATCAAGATCTGAAGGTTTCATCCCAATCAGAGCGCATTCAACCGTTGGATCAAGCTCAGAGGGCTCTAGACTGTCCATTCAAAGATTAGGTTGATCTGGACCATCCGTTGCAAATCTGGAGGATCCGAGCTACCATGAGGCAGATCCTGACCCTTGATCAACATCATCAAAGTTTGGTTCAGATCGGATGAAGATCAGCCGTTAGATTTTCTCAAATCAATCTGAGTCGTCCGTCGTCAAGTACTTAATCAAAAATCTGCCCAGTTTCTTCCTCGTCGCGTCTTCTTCGCCGCAAGATTCCTTCTTCGTGTGTTCTTCATTTTCTTCAAGATTTCTTCAATCCAGGGGCGCGACCACTCGATTTCATTGCTTAGATCAAGTGCTAGGTCTTTGGGAAGATCATCCGTGAAGTTCCAGTTCAGAATTGCCCAAGAAACAGAGCTGTTGAGAGGTTTCCGCAGTTCTGCCATTTGCTTCCTTTGGATCGGCTGTGCTCCACTTCCTTCCACCTGAGCTATCTGGAGGGGTTCCCTAGATTGCTTGGATCGTCCCCAACTCACCATCGCACGCGGACACAGCTAAATTGAAGGAATTCGAATGGAAATTTCAGAATTGAGCAAGCTGAGTTGGAATGGATCGCAGATTGAGTTTTTCCATTGATTTGCTGAGCTTACGGGTTCGAGGCTCACCCTTGCGTGACGAACAAGGAGTGCTTGAGCTAAGGGAGTGATTGAGGAGTAGTTTCATTATTTAATTTCTATTTTTAGTTGTAATTTTCATTTCTGCAGCGTGCTATTTCATTTCTGAATTTGTATCAGCTGATTAGTTTTCTTGTATAGATCGTTTCTTTCTCAATTCGAGGCTCATCCTTGAGTGACAGCAAGCAGTTCTTGGGCTGAGATGAGAGACTAAGGCTTAGTTTTCTTATTGCATTTATGTTTTTAGTTGTAATTTCGAACTCTGCCCTGTTTCTTACTGTTTCTGCAAATTTCAAATTAGTTAAGTTAGTTGTCTGATTTGTTTCTACTTAAATTAGTTTCAATTACGCAAGCCAATTAGTTAGATTACTTGTTAGCGACTAGTTGCACTTAATTGCAGCTTGTTTCATACCTCAAATTCCTGCATATTAGTTTGTTTCCTGCGTTTCAGTTTATTTTTCTGTCGTTCCTAGTTTTTGTATCAAGTTCGTTTGAGCTTTATTATTCTGAATTTACATTGTATCTTTGTGCATTTTCAAAGGTCTTGGTGTCAATTTCTACATTTGATTCCAGCTAAATTACTGCATATCAGTTTCAATTTAAGCAAATGGGCAGTTTCCATTTCTGCAAGTTGTTTCGGTTACAGCCTTTGAAGTGTATCAAGTTAGAGTTGGTTTCCTTCTAAACCTTTCTAAACACTAGATTGTGTACTTAAATTTAGTTAGCTTTGGTGTTCCTGCATTCGATTCATGCGACAATTCTGAACTTAATTAGGCATTCGATTTCTGTTCTGAATTTCTATCTGCACTTCTGAATTCTGTTCCCATTTCTGAATTTCTTCACTTTTTATGCAAAGCATTTGACTATCAGCTTTGCTTTCCCAAGTGGATCGATCAGTTTTCGTGTTGGAATCATCAGTTTACAGTTTATGCACATAAGTATCAACTTTGGCACCAAATTCCCTTGCGTATCAAGCTGCTCATTTTTGCAACTTGTGCCAAATTAATTTCTGCAAATCTGCAACCTCATTTCTAAAAATTCGATTCCATATCTGCTCTTAAGTTCAATTACTGCAATCCTCAGCTTCCTATTTCTGAAATGGTGTCCAGTGAGCTTATTTCTGACTTCTGAACTCACGTGCAGCTTGTTGCATTCCAAAGCAATAGATATCAATCTCTGAATTTGGGTTGAAATTGCGTATCAGCCTTCCTTGCGTGCCATTCACAAGTTATGCATTAGCATTTGCTCAAGAAGTCTTCATTCTATTCATTGTTTTCATTCAATTGCTTCTCATCAATCGTTTCACATCAATTTACAAATTTGAATTCAGTCAAGCTTTCGGCACATAGTTCTCTACCATTTATCTTATTGTGTATCAAGGTGTTTTAATTGCTTGAAGTGTATCAAGTCAAGTTTCGGTTTGAGTGGTGATGTTTTAAGTTTAAATCAGTTTGTAATGTATTCTTGCAAGTGAAATCAGATCTGTTTTTTCCAAAATTGTGTAAGTGCCTTGATGAGGTTTTCCATTGGTTGAGTTGTTGATTGCCATCACTTGTTTAGCTTATTAGCTAAGTTTCCTCTATTTTCATTGCATTTTCATTTCCGATTGCAACCCAAAACCCAGATTTTATTCGAAACCCAAAATTATCAACGACACATAAATACAAGCTCAAATCACACAACATCAACTAGCCCTAGGAAAAATACGACCTGTGATCCCTTTACTACGTTTTCATTCTTTGATTGCAAAAAGGGTTTTCAGCTTTTCACACATCTAAATTTGGAGACCCACATTCGTGACATCTATCCCGGGTCCATCAGGTATCCAGGATTTAAAAAAAAATTAGTTCTCTTGATTATATCAAATATCAATTTGACTGAATATATTAAGAGTAATGATTTTTTGAGCATGGATGTGTTTGAAAAAAATTTAATTCATGTTTAAAAAATCACTGCTCTTAATATATTAAGTTAAATTAACTTTTGAGGGCATGGATATAATCAAGAGAAGTAGATGAAAACATAAAAGTTAGTTTCATGTCAATATGAGGTCGTTTGGGCCATCGGCCGATTTTGGACGGTGATTTTTTAATATAAATTAGATTTTTCAAACACATTCATGTTCATAAAATAATTACTCTCAATATATTTGATCAAATTGACATTTGAGAACATGGATATAATTAAGAGAACTAGATACATACATAGAAACTAATTTCAAGTCAATTCGATGGTGTTTGGTCCATCAGTAGATTTTGGACAAAACCAACTGATGGACCAAACGACCTCGGATTTATATGAAACTAACTCTTATATGAGTATCTAATTCTCCTGATTATATCTATACCCTCAAACACAAATTTGACTCAATATATTTAGAGCGGTGATTTTTAAAATATAAATTAAAATTTTCAAACATATTCGTGTTCAAAAAATCATTACTCTCAATATATTGGGTCAAATTGATTTTTGAGGATATGGATTGATGGGGTTAAGTAGCCCGGGGTGGACATGTGGGATGAAGAAGCTGTTGGATCGAGAAAACCGATAGAGGGGGGGGGGTGAATATCGGAAAACTTTTTTTCAGAAATTTTAGAGCAAGTACGCAGCGGAAAATAAAAATCACAGCACAGGGACACAGTCGATTTTACTTGGTTCGGAGCCTGTGTCGACTCCTACTCCAAGGCCCACGGTCGTTGACCGTTTACTTTGGGAAATTCTATATACGACGCAAACAGTTTACAAAATTTGATTATAAAATAAGTGCAGTAAATAAAAAGAACGCTCTTCTTTACCGACGTCCGGAGTAGATCGACTTTTTCGGAGCAGCGGGACGTCGTCGGCTCGAGTTGGAAGGTTTCCGGAGCAAGGCGCGAGAGCAGAAGAGCTTTGAGGCGTTGAGTGAATTGATGTTCTGAAGCCTTGGTCGAGAGCCCTTTATATAGGGCCTGGGGGCGCCCGGGATGTCGGGGGCGCCCCCCCCCCACGTGGCGTTTGATCCGGTTGGATCTCGGTCACGTCTGATCCCTTCCTTCTCAGGATAGATGTTGACTGGGGCGCCCGGAGCGCTCGGGGCGCCCGGGTTGACCGGGTCAAACACTTATCCATTAGGCTTCGCTGGGGCTGCTTCGATGCTTTGTTATTGGGGGCGCCCGGGAGCACGGGGGCGCCCGCAAGATGCACTGTCGAAGCTTGCTTCTGATTTGTGTGTTTTGTGTTCACCTTGGGGGCGCCCGAGACACTCCGGGCGCCCTGGTCAGCTGTTGCCTCACTCCTTTGAGGCACTCTGAGCTGCAGACACTCGTTCCTTCAGTCCTGCATCCAGGGTTAGTCCAAACACACAACAAAACATTAAGTGGTTAGTTTATACAGCCTTAGCTGTCTTGGTTCTGACTTTGGGTCTCCAAAATGGAATCCTAGGTCGAACCGACGCCTACTGTTCCCTCGACGGGGAACGCGTCCTCACCTACTCCTCTCGGAAGAATGTACCTGATGCCAACCGCTCCTTTGGTTGGACTTTTGCCTGACGGTCCTTTGCCAGGTCTTGGATGCTGGCAGTCCTTCGCCAGTTACCTAGCAGTCCTTCGCTAGGGCTTTGATACTGGCAGTCCTTCGCCAGTTGCCTAGTAGTCCTTCGCTAGAGCTTTGATACTGGCAGCCCTTCGCCAGTTGCCTAGCAGTCCGTCGCTAGGGTTTGGATACTGGCAGTCCTTCGCCAGGTGCCTAGCAGTCCTCGCTAGGGCTATGTATCCTGGCAGTCCTTCACCAGGTGCCTAGCATTCCTTCGCTAGGACTTTGTCTCTGCACACTAGAGTAACTTGTTAGAAACCAAGTAAGACTTAACTTTTGACCTCTGTTGCCATTATCAAAACACAGGTTTGACTTGGGTGCATTCTGCACCAACAATCTCCCCCTTTTTGATTTATGGCAACCCTAGTTCAAAAAGTTAAGTTTAAGCAAGCATGAAAAGGTTAAATTTTGTTCTCTCTCCCTGGAAGGAATCTCCCCCTAGATTTTTCAAAAATTCGTGGGGTTAAAAAACTTTACTTATACTTTGAAAACTTAAGTTTTATGTACTTAGAAATCTTTCCATAACTTAAGTTAAAAGTACATAGGAGAGTTTTTGAAGCATGATTTTAGAGTACTTAAAAAGTTTGAAGCTTTAAGTTTTAAGGTACACAAAAGTTTTGAACGTGTTAGCTTGAGTACTTAGTAGGATTTAAAAGGCTTAAGTACTTAATAAATAAAGTACATTTGAAAAACTTAAGTACTTAATAATTTTGAAAAAATTTAAGTACTTAATAAATAAAGTACATTTGGAAAACTTAAGTACTTAATAAATTTAAAAAACCTAAGTACTTAGTAACATTTTACTTATACAGTTTTGAGAAACTTAAGCTTAAAGTACTTATAGAAGTTTAAAAATTTTTTGACAAGCTTAAGTTAGAAAATTTTGAAAGGCTTGAGTACTTAGCAAAAATTTTGAAAGCTTAAGTGAAAATTTTGAAAGCTTTAAGAACTTAATTAATTTAGTTAATTTTGAAAAGCTTAAGTATTTTTGAAAATTTTTAAAGAAAATTTTTGAAAGCTTTTTGAATAAAGGATAGAGTTAAAAAAATTAATTTTACTTTACTCTCTCCTTTCCTATCTCTCCCCCTTTGTCATATATCAAAACAGATAAATATAGCAGAAATAAGCTTGCATAAAGAAAATAAGTAAGATTTTGCTGTACTGAACCAATTCATAATTAGATTTAAACTAAATCAGTCAATTTTCTCTGTAGGGACCTGTCTAACCCAATTAGCTACTTACTAACTATTATAAACAGTAGTTTTTGCTAGGGTTAGTCAAGTTAAGTGTTTCTGTTCAAGTTAGATTTTCTAAGCTTGACACTTAACTTGATTGCTATGTAAGTTGTATTTAGTGCCCCAATTACTGCAGATGCACTGACTTAAAGCATCTTGAATTAAGGCAAAGACCTAAGCATCTCAACCCTTTCTAGGTTATCAACCAAAAGTACCCTAAAGTGCTTGTGAGATGCTGGCTTCTAAGTCTATAGGTGCATGCAGTTCTAGGGTTAGGGCCTAGGCTAAGTCCATTTTCGAAAAAGCCCTAGTTTTTGAAAGAGGGTAGTTTTGAAATAAAAATAAAACTATGTCAAAAATGAAAACTGATTTTGAATTTAAGTAAAATAGTTTTTCAAATTCTATTTTTAGAAACAAATTTTTAAATCAAGTAGAGCAGAAAGAAAAAAATAAAATTAATCTATTCTACAGAACACAATCCTAACTGCTGAATTAAAAATACTCATAACCTGGTCAACAGAGAATAGTCAACATAGTCATACAGTCAAACATAAGTCAACCCTACTGAGTAGGGGCAGTCAAATGGGTACAATGCTAAGTGAATCTAAGACGAAGGACCGGGATGATCAGATGGGCCAGGCTGCCATGAATCGAATCGTGCCATCATTTCAATGAATCGTGCATCAGCCACTTCTCGGTCAGCTCTACGAGCGTCCATCTGCTCAATATGATAGGCCTCGACCTCCTCTCGGAGGCTCTGAACCTTTGTCTCTAAATATGTCACCCTCTCGTAGAGTGTCGGTGGAGCGGGCTCGTCGATGTGTGCTCGGGCTGCTGCAGCGATGTCTCCAACGTCGACTTCAACCTCCTCGTCTGAGTCGATTGGAGCCCCGGCCTGCTGTCGTCTCCAACTAAGAACCCCGGTGGCCGACACCTCTAGACCCGCTAACGAGAAGTTCCTAAATCCTATTTCGTCAAAGTCAGTCATAGCGGTTATTTCACCCACGGTAATGTCACGACCGTGGTGATGAAGGAGGGATGTGATGATGTGGCAAAATGGTGTGCGCACTCGTCCCTGGGTCATGACACTGGACGCATGCAGAATGGTATGAAACATATGGAGTCCGATGTCTATATCAAGGTGATAGACTAGGGCATATAGAAGGAAAGCATGAAAGGGTCGCAGAGTCCCGAGATCTCTGGTGGAGAGTGGTAGGATACAGCGGACCAGGATTCTATACAAGGCATAGTCCTGTGCCTGAAGTTCAATGGCTTGGAAACGTCTATTTGCGGGGAGGTCTGCCCTATAGAAATAGGAGTGAATGGTGTCTAGGGTAATGTGAGAATAGGGAGGGTCAAATGGAGGAGTCCTAGGAGGATAGCAGCAGAATGTGGACTGAGAGGGTCGCAGTCCTAGGAATCGGTTCAACAAAGTAGGGGTGATAGTCAGAGGGATCCCTTGGACAGTAGTGTGAAACATAAGATTATCTTGTCGAATTATATTATTGTAGAATTCTGCACATAAAGATTCATTAATGGTATGAGTGCAGAAGACAAGATTATCTAATTGATAGAAGTTGATAATGTTCATGGCTACGGGGCATGATTGGGTAAAGAAGTGCCTATTGAGATAACTTGTTTTAATAGGCTTGTAAATGGTTTGTGCAAACTTATTACATAGCTCTAGGGTAGGGAACCTAGGGTCGGGACTAGGTTCGGCACCGGGGTTGGCCGGGTTTGGTCGGCGTCTTCTAAGTTAAGGAAATTAAAGGAAGCAAAAAGATATTGCATTAAAAATAATTTAAATGCAAGAAAAATAAATAATAATTATACCGGGCAGCTCGGGGAGGCATAGTTGAGGATGAGGACTTGCAAGGTCTTCTTGAAGAGAAAGAAGTGAAGAAGGAGGTTGATTTTGGTGTGGGAAGAGAGGGGGAATTCGAGTGCCTTATATAGGCATTTCCATGGGGGTGCCCGGGAGCTTCCGGGCGCCCCGGTCAGCGCTGCTGCCAAAGACAGTGGCTTTTGGCTGGTTGGGGGCGCCCGGGACAGTCCGGGCGCCCTCAACAGGGTGCTTTTGCAGCTTTTGCTGCATTAGAAGTGATGGGGGCGCCCGCATGGTTTCGGGCGCCCTGACTAAAGGTCAGAGTCGGCTTTTATCAAGAAAAGGTATGGAGGGGGCGCCCGCGTGGTTCCGGGCGCCCGGAATAGTATAGGTAAGGACAAAGTTTTGTCTTGTCATCATTTGACCATGGTTTAATCGGTTTGACCATGGTTGGAATTGATTTGACTATGGTTTGACTGCTTTGACCATGGTTTGACTATGTTGACCATGGTTTGACTATGTTAACCATTGTTTGATTATGATCTTAAATACAAGATTATCTCATACTATAGGTATCAAAAGAATTTCCAATTGAGTCTTAATCCTACTGTCTCACCTAGTCTAGGGTTTTCAATCACGTTAGCCTTATATTTTCGTGAGACAGGTTTTGATATTAAGACTGTTTTGAAAATTTTGATTAATTTTAAGAACAATTAAATTTTGATAGCTTAATTAATTTTGAAAACAATTAAAAATAATTTTGAAACTTAATTAATTTTGAAAACACTTAAATTTTGAAAACTTAATTAATTTTAAATTTTTGAAAAGATGTTTAAATCTACAATTAACTGAAATTTTGTGTTAGATTCGAATTTGACAAAAAATAATTTGAATTTGAATTTCAAAATTGGCTTCCAAGGTTTGGCGAGGCACTAGGCCTTCTTTGGCCGTAGCCTTATGGGATCATCCACCCTTTCCTTGACAAAGCCTTTTAATGAATTTCATTTTCAAAATTATTCTTTGAAAAATTTCTCGTCTAACTAGTTTGGGTCTTGGATCGGTAGCTTCGGCTAGTTCCGCCAAATTGGCTTCCCTAACGTACTATCATCTCACCTTCACCCAATACTATGTTGTCAAGTTTCAGTTAAGTTTGTTCAGTCCTTATACTAACCATTCCTAAATTTAAGCATGGTAAATTGCAGGAATTTTAAATAAACAATCAATCAAGCAATTGCAACCACGAATTAAATTCTTATCTTCTAATGAATATTGTTTTCAGTTTGACTCCCCCTGGACTAAAGCCGCGGTGATGGTTAGGCAAGATGTGAATCTTGTCCTTAGAGATCCAATACTGATTTGATCCAGTTGGTTTGTTCAGGTATAGTTTAGGTACCCATGCCTGAATTTTACCTCTGGATTGATTCAGTACAGCAAAGTAAGATCTTTGCCGGGATTTGGTTCTATAGCCCAGTCCGGATCGATTTAGAACTGATTTCTGTTTTCCAAGGATCATGTCAAGACCCTTGGAACCAGATGTAAATCGTTCTAAAGCTGATCTAAGATCCTTAACCTGAGTTTTCAGGGAGGAGTTCTCCTTTTCAAGTTTTTCAACTTGAGTAGGAGTTCCTTCCTGAACCTTCTCGGTTAAGGGTTTAGAGTCAGCTCCCTCTTTCAGGAATTTTACTTCCTGTCGGAGGGATTCGACTCGGAGTTTGGCTTTTGCCAAATCTCGAGAAAGTAATGAAATTAGTTCACTTAATTGACATCTATTGAAACCATTTACCTTAATTTCGCCGTCTTCTGTAAAGGTCAGCTCGCCGTCGTCCTGTTCTGATTTTGACTCAGTCTCGACTTTATCTGAGGCGGTCAGAGCTAGTAGGTTTGATTGGGGTGCTTCTTCTTCTTCTTCTGAGGAAGATTCGTCCCAGGTTGCTTGGAGTGCTTTCTTTCTTCTTGTCTTTTTGATTTCTTTTAAGTTTGGACATTCTATCTTGTAGTGGCCCTTCTTCTTGCACTCGTAGCAGGTTACGTTGGGCTTGTTTTTATCATTAGCGGGTTCAGCTGGTTTGTCATTTCTTCGGCTGATTTTCCGTTTGTTAGTTCGGTTCTTCAGCTCCTTGTAGTAGCTTCGGGCTAGTCGGACCAGCTTAGTTTGATCTCCTTCTTCGTCTTCTGAGTCTGAGTCTGAGTTAGACTCGGGTTTAGGTTCAGGCTTCTCTTTGTTGTCCTTCCAGTTTTACCTGCAACGAAAGCCATACCTTTCTCGACCATATTGGTGTTAGTTTGTTCGTGCAGTTCTAGTTCGGAAAACAATTCATCTAATTTTATTTTTGAAAGATCCCTTAAGACCTTGTATGCATCTACCATAGATGCCCACAAGGTGTTTCTAGGGAAAGCGTTTAAGGCATACCTTATTAAGTCACGGTTTTCAACCTTGTGACCTATAGTGTGAAGACCGTTCATCAACTCTTGGATTCGTGCGTGGAGCTGGGCTGCTGTTTCGTTGTCGGCCATCTTGATGGTGTAGAGTTTGTTCAGAAGCAGATCCCTCTTACTGATCCGAGTATCTGATGTCCCTTCGTGCAGCTCGATCAATTTTGCCCACAGCTCCTTGGCACTGTTGAAGGGGCTCACGCGGTTCAGCTCCTCTTTCGTCAATCCGCATTGAAGAGTCTGAGTCGCTTTAGCATCGGCTTCGATTTTTCGTTTCAGAGCAATGTCCCACTCTGTGTAGCTTTGAGGAAGTCCATCAGCATTCTTGGGTATCTCCAGTCCTGACTGGATGATGATCCACATGTCCACCTGAGTTTTCAGGTGGACCTCCATACGGCTTTTCCAGTAGGAAAAGTCTTCTCCACTGAAGAGTGGAGGTCTGGCGGTGCTAAATCCCTCTTGCATGACCATTTGATCTGGAAAAGAAAACTAACAAAAATATCCCAAGACTTGGTCTTGGATTAGTAGTGCGGGATAAGGATAATAAAAAAAAATTTAATAAAAAATTCGAATGAGAATAAGAAATAAAAATTCGAAAAATTTTTCAAACTGGTGGTTGCACCAAGTTTGAACTTCCCCGCTCTGATACCACTTGTTGGATCGAGAAAACCGATAGAGGGGGGGGTGAATATCGGAAAACTTTTTTTCGGAAATTTTAGAGCAAGTACGCAGCGGAAATTAAAAATCACAACACAGAGACACAGTCGATTTTACTTGGTTCGGAGCCTGTGTCGACTCCTACTCCAAGGCCCACGGTCGTTGACCGTTTACTTTGGGCAATTCTATATACGGCGCAAACAGTTTACAAAATTTGATTACAAAATAAGTGCAGTAAGTAAAAGAAACGCTCTTCTTTACCGACGTCCGGAGTAGATCGACTTTTTCGGAGCAGCGGGACGTCGTCGGCTCGAGTTGGAAGGTTTCCGGAGCAAGGCGCGAGAGCAGAAGAGCTTTGAGACGTTGAGTGAATTGATTTCTGAAGCCTTGGTCGAGGGCCCTTTATATAGGGCCTGGGGGCGCCCGAGACGTCGGGGGCCCCCCCACGTGGCGTTTGATCCGGTTGGATCTCGGTCACCGTCTGATCCCTTCCTTCTCGGGATAGATGTTGACCGGGGCGCCCGGGTTGACCGGGTCAATCCCTTATCCTTTAGGCTTCGCTGGGGCTACTTCGATGCTTTGTTATTGGGGGCGCCCGAGACGCTGGGGGCGCCCGGGAGCACGGGGGCGCCCGCAGGATGCACTGTCGAAGCTTGCTTCTGATTTGTGTGTTTTGTGTTCACCTTGGGGCGCCCC
>JAGFNQ010004444.1:181906-196763 GCA_024364735.1 Boesenbergia rotunda
TTGACTCTGGCATTCCTTCGCCAGTGCCTAGCAGTCCTTCGCTAGGGCTTTTTACCCTGGCATTCCTTCGCCTGTGTCTAGCAGTCCTTCGCTAGAACTTTTCCTGCACACTAGAGTCACTTGTTAGAAAACAAGTAAGACTTAACTTTTGACCTCTGTTGCCATTATCAAAACACAGGTTTGACTTGGGTGCATTCTGCACCAACAGTGGCTAGGGCTAAGAGCTCAAGGGGGAGCTCTAGGAGCCTTTGGGGTCCATGGTAAATGGATCTCAAGAGTTTCTCTCCAAGAAAATTAGATGGAATGTGTCAAAAGGATTGGAAGACTTGGGTAAGTCTTAACTCTAGAGAAGTGGCACATTAAAAGGAGTTTCAGGGAGAAAAAGATGAAAATTGGAGAATAATTGATAAAATTAGGTTTTAATGTGTGAAAACCATGTAATTCAATGATAGAAATGTATCACGGTCAGGTGTTAGAAGATATATCAAGGAAAAACCACAATTAGGACTTTTGGGAGTAGCTTAAGTGATACAATTTAGGAGAAGTTGAGTTTCGTGCCAATCTTGGGATTTGGAGTACATTTATTTGGAAACATATTTTTCCCAAGTAGGCATAGGCTTCACAAATCTCCTCACGAAATTTCAAAATATTTGGAGATTTGTAAAATTATTTAGGCATTTTTGAAATTGGGCTGAAAAATCTAAAATTCAGGTATCAGTCGACTACCCTGGGGGCAGTGGGCAGTCGACTGATCTCAGCCCAGAAACCTTTCTGTTCATTTTAGCAGTCGACTGACCTGGGGCAGTCGACTAATCCATTAGGTTAAGTGAGAAATGGCATATTAGATGATCAGAAATTGCAAGATTAAAATCAAAGGAAAGTGTCATGCTATCTTGTGGGATTTTATGTCATGATCGGATATTATATGGTTTGAAAGTCATTAGATGATATTGGATGATAAGTTCTGGTGAATGAAAGGATATGGAAGTTCTCCATAGGTATCTAGGATTAAGAAATCAAGAAGGTGATAGATCGTCTAGGCGTGCTAGCGGGGGAGTGAATAGCGATTTTCGGATCTTTCTTGTACCTGCGTTGTTAGTTGCACAGCGGAAACAATAATAAAGAAAACAAACAACACTAACAAAGAGAATTTACTTGGTATCCACCCCGGCCGGGTGACTAATCCAAGAATATATCGGTGGATCACTCCCCGGATAACCTCCGGCTAGCCCTCGTCGCTCCTTGTGGGTGGAGAAACCTCGCCACAATATCTCGGACACTATCTGGGCACAAAAGACTACTAACTCACTTTACCCAAGCGAGTTTCGTCAAGAAACCCAGCCCTAACCGAGTCCTCTTTAAATAGAACTCGAGCTGGAAAACCCGCTGGCAGTCGACTGGTCCCAGGGCAGTCGACTGCCACCACTCAGATTCGACCATTGACAGCCCCAACCTTCGAATTCTAGTGACTTACCAGTCGACTGCAGTCGACTAGTACAAGGTCCAGAACCTACTGTGAGTTTTGGCAGTCGACTGGATAACCCCCAGTCGACTGCCCAGCTTACAACATCACTCCCACTCACTCTCTTGACCCTTCTCCATGCGTGCCTTCAGGTCCACTCCTTTGGCTTGCCCCTTGAAGTCCTCTTTCACCGGCTGTCGTCCCTCGGATGCGCACGCAAGTCCTCGACTTGCCTCCATGCCACCCTTGACGTGTGCCCTTTGAAGTCCACTTCCCGGCTTGCCCTTGGAGTCCTCCTCCCTCGGCTCTTGTCCCTTACCTCAGCTGACTTTTCACCAGCAGCCTTGACTATTGCCTTCGCGCCATCTTCATCTTTGGCCCTCGTCCCTCGGATGCACACAAGCCTCCAGCTTGTCTCCATGCCATCCTTCATGTGCGCCTCGAAGTCCGCACCCCTCGGCTCATCATCCCTGCTATATCAGGTCCCTCGGGTGCACACAAGCCTCCAACTTGTCTCTATGCAACCCTTCACCATACCGAAGCCGTCCAGCCAAGTCAATATGTGTAAACCTGTACAACCTGCACACTCACATACACATATTAGTACACAAGAGAAAGCCTAACTTAAACCCTTTGCCCAAACATCAAAACACATGATCACTCCGGATCACATATTGCCTCAACAATCTCCCTCTTTTTGATGTTTGGCAATACGTTTAAGTTAGGGAAAACAAATAGTAATAGATAGAAAGAATAATGCTAAATAAATGTATATGCAATGCATACATGGATTCTATCCTAAGACATCCTACACCTAACCCTCCAGGTTAGGAATTTTCCCAAACGGTCTTTTTAAAACCTATCCCAAGGCTCCCCACACCTAACCCTCCAAGTTAGGAATTTTTACCAAAACGGGCTTTTTAAAGCTTCTCCAAAGCTCCCCCTCCATTGGACTTACAAAGGCTTTTTAAGAACCTCTCCAAGGTTCCCCTTACGCCAAGAATGGAGCAACCATGCTCCCCCTTAATCTCAACTCACCCTAAACCTAGGGTTTCTAGCAAAGGTGTGTTTGGTTTCCCAACTTAAACCCAACACTTCTCCCCCTTTGCCTAACATCAAAAAGAACCCAACAATATCTCAATTATCGATTCTTTTAATCCCCAATGACCAGAAACAATGTGTACTAGCCCCCCATACACTTGTTTTGCATCATTTGGACACATACCCAACTGCTGAAACTTAATTCAGCCTTTACCAGTCGACTGCCCCCCAGGGCAGTCAACTGATACTCTGAAAATCAGAATTTCAACTTTTCTGACGAAATTCAGAAATACGCCAGAAATTCCACAAATCTCCAAAAATTCCCAAATTTTGTCGAGACATTTGTGGTACCCATACCTACTTGGGAAAAATACATTCCAAAATGTATCTATCACCATTCCCATGTTTGACACAAAACTCAAAACTAGCTAAAAACTTCAATCAAGCCTTGACCTAAAGTCCTAGTTTTGGTTTCCTTTTGATGTCTTTGCCCATGCCAACCCACAATGCGTCCCTAGCATTGATTTACATGGCAATTACACACCAAAAATTAATTTTCATGCAATATGACCCCAATGTCATATTTCCATACATGAAACTTACAAACACCGTGCCAAAACCCAAGAATTGAGACTCAAGTCCGTCTCCAATTCTTTTGGCACACTCCATGGTCCATATAGACCTCTAGGAGCAACCCTCCCAAGGTCCATTCACCATATATCCCAAAGGCTCCTAGAGCTCCCCCTAGAGCTCTTAGCCCTAGCCACCTCCCTAGATGACTCAACCATCACTAGGTCACACCAGTGTACCTCCGGTGACTCTTGGCCTATAAGCTCAACCCTCTTAACTTTGGACCCCTTGTCCTTAGTTAAGACCTTTTTCTTCCCTTTAAATGACATTCCCTTGCCATTTTTGGACTCTCCCTTCTTGCCATAATCATATGCTACCCTAGCATATTTCTTTCCCTTGGCATGGGAGTTCTTAGACCGGTATCCCAACCCCGATCTATCATTGGTGCGGTTTAAACTACCCAGCACCATATCTAAACCCTTAGATCCGATAGTGAATTTCTCTAGGGTTTTCTCTAACCTATCAAGCTTTTCTCTTAAAGCTTGATTTTCCCTTTCTAGGTTCCTAAACCTAGAATCCATATGTCCACTTTGGGCATTCCTAGACCTACCCTCCTTTCTAGGCACATTCCTTCCCTTCTTGGGCTTAGTGTCTTGTTCCTTAGGTACAAAGGTCCTAGGTTGATCATGATGTATGCTTTTCCTAGGGTTATGATCTACCTTGTTAACCCTAGTCCTATCATTATATCTAAATATGAAATTGTGCACCATTAAGCAATTTTCATTAATCCTAG
The DNA here is from genome assembly GCA_024364735.1 of Boesenbergia rotunda. Classification (NCBI taxonomy): domain Eukaryota; kingdom Viridiplantae; phylum Streptophyta; class Magnoliopsida; order Zingiberales; family Zingiberaceae; genus Boesenbergia; species Boesenbergia rotunda. The sequence goes on from JAGFNQ010004444.1 coordinate 185,773, forward strand.
CATGCATGGATGTATAATTAATTCTATCATGCATGGAGGAACTTGAATTAGAGTTATATTTTGGCTTAAGATTAGGAGTTACCTTCCTTACCTTTGGAGTTCCTCCTTGATGTGGGCTTCTTCCCTTCTTCCTTTCTTCTTTCTCCCATCTCCTCAAGTGCTTCATTTTCTTTAGTTCACCTTTTCTAGGGCACTTGGTGTGGTAGTGCCCTAGCTCTCCACATGTGAAACATCGAATCTTCTTTTTCTTTTCTTGGGCTTCTCTATTCCTACAATTCATGTCAGATTTAAATTGAATGTGCCCGAGTTTAGAGAGTACCTCTTTCTTACCTTTCGGGCACTTGTCCTTATAGTGCCCCTTTTCGTTGCATCCAAAGCATGTGATATGGTCCTTGATCTTGGCTTTGGTGGAGGTTGGAGCTTTTTCTTGCTCCGGTATGGAAATGGATCTCTCCTCCCTTTCAATTCTTGAAATTGATACTTCTTCTTCTTCTTCTCTAGATGAGGTGGAGGACCTCTCACTTTCTTCTTCCATTTCACTTGAGGAGGTAGATGATTCTTCTTCCTTTTTCTCCTCTTCTTGGGCTATTGAGTTTACCTCCTTGGCCTCTTCCACTAATTGATCTCGTGTAGGGTTTTTATAGATTTCTTCTACCTTTTTCCATAGATCGTGTGCATTTTCGTATGCTCCTACACAATTCAAAACATTAGTAGGCAAAATGTTAAGTAATATATCAATTATCTTTTTATTCGCCCTTGCTTGATCTTGTTGCTCTTGATTCCAATATCAAGGCCTAAGCTTTTTCCCGTGCTTATCCTTTGGAATTTTGAAGGGCTCCTCAAGCGCAATTCTACATACCCACTCCATTCCGAACCAAGTTTCGATCATTGCCCTCCAAAAGTCGAAGTCTTCATGATCGTAGGGCGATGGAGTGTAAATGTCTTCCCCAAATTTGTCTTCCATTTTCTTCATCCTCTAGCGTGTGCTCCCTCGGCGGTTAGTCCGATCAAGAGCAGTCCTTCGCTCTGATACCAACTGATAGATCGTCTAGGAGTGCTAGAGGGGGGGGTGAATAGCGATTTTCGGATCTTTCTTGTACCTGCATTGTTAGTTGCACAGTGGAAACAATAATAAAGAAAACAAACAACGCTAACAAAGAGAATTTACTTGGTATCCACCCCGGCCGGGTGACTAATCAAAGAGTCTGTCGGTGGATCACTCCCCGGATAACCTCCGGCTAGCCCACGTCACTCCTTGTGGGTGGATAAACCTCGCCACAATATCTCGGACACTATCTAGGCACAAAATGTTGGATCGAGAGAATACGATAGAGGGGGTGAATATTGTAAACCGTTTCAGATTAAAGTTAAGAGAATACGCAGTAGAAAATTAAAACACAACGCAAAAATGCAAGCGGTTTTACTTAGTTCGGAGTCGCGGTCGGCTCCTACTCCAAGGCCCACGGTCATTGACCATTTACTTCGGGCAATTCTATATGAGCGCAAATGTTACAAAAGATATTACAGTTGTAGTGCAGTAAATGAAATGTAGTGCAGTAAATGAAATTGACTTCTTCGTTACCGACGTCCGGTGTGGATCATACTTTCGAGCAGAGGGTCGTCGTCGGCGCTTGAATCTTGAGATGGAAGGTTTCCGGAGCAGCGCGCTTGAGTCAAAGCGCGTAGAAGCGTTAGCAAGTTGTGTCTCCAAGCCTTGGGGGTCGAGGGCTATTTATAGCAGTCCTGGGGGCGCCCTGGATGTTGGGGGCGCCCTCTACGTGGCCTTCGATCTGCAACAATCTCAGTCATCCCTTATCCCACTCGAGTAGGGCTGAGGGTTGACTGTGGGGGCGCCCGGGACGCTGGGGGCGCCCCGGCTGACTTGGTCTGCTGGCTTCTCGGCCGGTTCACTTCGTTGGCTTGAACCCAGGGCGCCCTGGGCACTGGGGGCGCTCAGGACGCTGGGGGCGCTCGGGACACAGGGGGCGCCCTGGCCCAGTAAGCCTTTGAAGCGCTTTTTTTGTTTACTGCTTTGCCTTGACCTTGGGGGTGCCTGGGACCTCTGGGGCGCCCTACTCAGCTGCTGCCTCTCTCCCTTGAGGCGTTCTGAGCTGCAGAGACTCGTTTCTTTGGTCCTGCATCCAGGTTTAGTTGCAAATGCAATAAAACAAGAATATGTTATGATTATACAGCCTTAGCTGTCTTGCTTCTGACTTTGAGTCTCCAAAATGGAACCCTAGGTCGAACCGACGCCTACTGTTCCCTCGACGGGGAACGTGTCCTCACCTACTCCTCTCAGGAGAGTTTACCTTTTGCCAACCGGCTTCTCCGATTGGACTTTTGCCTAGCAGTCCTTCACTAGGGCTTAGGTAACAAGCCGTCCTTCGCCCGGTGCCTAGCAGTCCTTTGCTAGGGCTTTGTATCCTGGCAGTCCTTCGCCAGGTGCCTAGCAGTCCTTCGCTAGGGCTTTGTATCCTGGCAGTCCTTCGCCAGGTGCCTAGCAGCCCTTTGCTAGGGCTTTGTATCCTAGCAGTCCTTCGCCAGGTGCCTAGCAGTCCTTCGCTAGGGCTTTGATCTGCACACTTAAAGAGCATGTTAGATAAACATAACAGCTTAACTTTTGAACCCTTTGCCATTATCAAAACCCAGGTTTGACTTGGGTGTTGTTTGAACCAACACAAAAGACTACTAACTCACTTTACCCAAGCGAGTTTCATCAAGAAACCCAGCCCTAACCGAGTCCTCTTTAAATAGAACTCGGGCTGGAAAACCCGCTGGCAGTCGACTGGTCCCAGGGCAGTCGACTGCCACCACTCAGATTCGACTGTTGACAGCCCCAACGTTCGAATTCTGGTGACTTACCAGTCGACTGCCAGAATGGCAGTCGACTGGTACAAGGTCCAGAACCTACTGTGAGTTTTGGCAGTCGACTGGACAACCCCCAGTCGACTGCCCAGCTTACAACATCACTCCCACTCACTCTCTTGACCCTCCTCCACGCGTGCCTTCAGGTCCACTCCTTTGGCTTGCCCCTTGAAGTCCTCTTTCACCGGATGTCATCCCTCAGATGTGCACGCAAGTCCTCGACTTGCCTCCATGCCACCCTTCACGTGTGCCCTTTGAAGTCAACTTCCCGACTTGCCCTTGGAGTCCTCCTCCCTCGGCTCTTGTCCCTTGCCTCAGCTGACTCTTCACCAGCAGCCTTGACTATTGCCTTCGCGCCATCTTCATCTTCGGCCCTCGTCCCTCGGATGCACACAAGCCTCCAGCTTGTCTCCATGCCATCCTTCACGTACGCCTCTAAGTCCGCGCCACTCTGCTCATCATCCCTGCTATATCAGGTCCCTCGGGTGCACACAAGCCTCCAGCTTGTCTCCATGCAACCCTTCACCATACCGAAGCCGTCCAGCCAAGTCAATATGTATAAACCTGTACAACCTACATACTCACATACACATATTAGTACACAAGAGAAAGCCTAACTTAAACCCTTTGCCCAAACATCAAAACATATGATCACTCCGGATCAAAGATTGCCTCAACAGAAGGGAGAGTTAAGGACAATTCCATGTGTAAATTGATATTGGTTAGAGTTGACAAACACATGGAATTAGATATAGATTTCCAAGTTGATACAAAATGACCATCTTTTGAGGAAATTAGAGGATGTATCACAAGTCAAGCACACTTGATATTTTCATAGAATCATATTTTTCTAGGATAGGGTATATCCTAGCAAATATGTTTACAAACCTTTTTGACTTTTCTAAGTGTTGTTGAGTTCTTGTTTGGCACTAACGGAAAGGTTGTTTGGGGCAACCCTTTAATGGTGTCCAAGGGGAAAGAACTTAGTTGTTAGGTTGGGTAGTGTTGGGGCAATCAACCCTGAAATGATCTGGAGGATCATGATATTTTGATATGTGGGCAATATGGTTAAGTTAGGATTTGTGCTGAACTAATATGTGTACATGAGTGTGCAGGAGTACAGGTACACATGGACTTAGTTGATGTCTTCAGGTGAAGGATGGCATGGAGGCAAGCTGGAGCATGGAGGCAAGCTGGAGGCTTGCGTGCGCATCCGAGGGACGAGGGCTGAAGATGAAGAGGGCGTAAAGGCAACCGTCAAGGCTGCTGGTGAAGAGTCAACTTAGCTATGAGGGTCTGAGTATATGTGTTTTGTACTCAGGGGCTAAGCCGGGAGGGTTTGAGTGCGAAGAGATTTATACTCGGGAGTGAAACCCTAGGCTTAGGTGTGTCCCAGTCGACTGGCCTATTGGCAGTCGACTGGTATAGGCTGGAACAGGCTGACAGATTCGAACGTTGTGTTGTAACGGTCGAATCTGAGTGGGACCGGTCGACTGGTAGCGACTATTTTAGATTCGAGCCCTATTTAAAGGGGCTCATTTCCTACTATCCTTCTTGACGAAACTCGCTTGGGTAAAGTGAGTTAGTAGTCTTTTGTGATCAGATAGCGTCCGAAGTACTGTGGCGAGGTTTCTCCACCCACAAGGAGCGACAGATCTAGCCGGAGGTTATCCAGGGGTTGAACCACCGAAGGATTCTTGGATTAGTCACCCGTCCGTGGTGGATACCAAGTAAATCAGGTTGTTAGTATTGTTATTGTATTCTTTTGCATATTATTGTTTCCGCTGCGCAAACAAACTTGTAGAGATCAAACCGAAAAAGTACTATGCACCCCCCCCTCTAGCACGCCAAGTGATCCATCAGTTGGTATCAGAGTGAATGACCGCTCTTGATCGGACTAACCGCCGAGGGAGCACATGCTAGAGGAAGAGGAACGATGGAAGATAAACTTGGAGAAGATATAAACTCACCACCACCATATGAGCATGAAGATTTTGATTATTGGAAATCTAGAATGAAGATGTGGCTCGACATGGATTGGGAGTGCGTAATGGTGATAGAAGAGCCATTTGAGACCCCTAAGGACAAGCATGGAAAGAAGCTCCGACCTAGGTATTGGTCTAAGGAGCAACAAGAACAAGCAAGGGCCAATGAAAAGGTAGTCAATATCTTGGTTAATATTTTGCCTACTAATATCGTGAGTAATGTAGGGAAGTATAAAAATGCCTATGAGTTATGGACGAAATTAGAAGAGGTACATAAGAACCCGACACAAGAAAAGACCAAAGAAATAAGCACAAATGCCCAAGAAAAAGGAGAAGGAGTATCAATATCAAGGGTTTAAGGGGGGGAGAGACCCTCATACCCACAAAAGCAAGAATGGGCTTCCACCTCCACCAAAGCTAAATTGAAAGAGCACATCACATGCTTTTGTTGCAACGAAAAGGGACACTACAAGGGCAAGTGCCCGAAAGGTAAAAAGGGGGTACAATCTAAACCAATTTCAATTCCATTTAAATCTAACACGAAGTGTAGGATTGGAGAAGCCCACGAGAAAAGAAAGAAAATCCGATGCTTTACATGTGGAGAGATGGGACACTTTCACACCAAGTGTCCTAGAAAAGGTGAGCTAAAGAAAATGGAGCACTTGAGGAGATGGGAGAAAGAAGGAAAGAAAAGGAGGAGCTCACATCAAGGGGGAGCTACAAGGGTAAGAGAGGTAATCCCTAACTTTACTTATGTTCAAAGGTCTTCCATGTATGCTAGAAATATAAATAATTGTTTGCCTAGATGTAATTTTATTTTTAAATATTATGATAGAAATAGAAACAATGGTGAATGCCAAAATATTCAAAATCCTGTGTTTTATGATAAACCTAGGAACAATAGGACCAAGGACCAAGGTATAAACCCTAAGAAGAAGGGGAATATGTCTAGAAAAATTGGTAGATCTAGAAATGATCAAATTAGGTCAAATGATCCTAAGGCTAGGAATTTGGAGAAGGAAAATCAAGTCTTGAAAGAAAAACTTGATAAATTGGAGAAAAATCTAGAAAGACTCATTAGAGGGTCAAAAGGGTCCAAGGGATTGAACATGATATCAAAGGACCAAAGTTATAGGAATGGTAGGCTGGGTTTAGGATATCACCCTAGGAGGGCTAATATTGATAAAATGCCATATTCAAGGATGCCCTATAACTATGGTAGAGAAAAAGTCAAAAATGTCAAGGAAAAGCCATTTGAAGGAAAAGAAAAGAAATTGACCAAGAAAAAGGTCTATAGGGTAAAGAGAGTGATAATGGAAGGTCAAGAAGCACCGGAGGAGCTGTCACGCCCCCAGAGGCACATGCTTCCTCGAAAATCGGGCAGCATCTCCCCTGTACGGCGGATAATATGGGGCATTTATACATGACATCTCAACAATAAAGCTCAGCCACAAGCGGCTGGCATCACAATATATAAATAAAAGGCACACTTACGCAGTTTATATCGAAACGAAATAAATGGATGGCTCAGCCATCAATAACATAAAGAAAGTCTACATACCAGTGCATACGACAAAATCAAACTAATACCTGACAAATAAAAATAACTGCGAAATAAATACTAAATCAAACCAAAACAACCGATACGGTGGAACCGAGGGACTGGGGGCTGGCAACTGGATCATCTCCTGGCTCCAAGAAATACAGTCTACCTGCTATCTGAAACAACAGAAAGGAAAGCAGGGGTGGTGAGTCCGGGCGGACTCTGCGGGTATATGAGTAGACAATTAGCATGGCATAATACAAGATAACCAGGTAGAGAATCCAACAGGGTACAGTCCATAAGAAAATATAGAAACCTAATCATGCATAACATATAGTAAAACGACATAGCATAAAATCCGGATAAGCACTAAGCAGGTATAGAACAACTCAACAACAATAATATCAAGATATACATGCATGTCAAACATATGCAACATGTAACGCCCCAAAATTTCCCATATGAAATATTATGAAATTCATGAAATATTAATATGGTATATTATGAAATATTATCATGAAATAGTATGAAATATTATGAATTCATGAATATGAAATATTATGAAATTCATGAAATATTATCATGAAATATTATGAATTCATGAATATGAAATATTATGAAATATTATCATGAAATATTATGAATTCATGAATATGAAATATTATGGAATTCATGAAATATTATCATGGAATATTATGAAATATTATGAATTCATGAATATGAAATATTATAATTCATGAAATATTATTATGGAATATTATGAAATATTATGAATGCATGAAACATAATTATTACTATGAAATTTCATGATGGACTTGGCTTAATGGGCTTTGATATGTATTAGTGCAAAATGTGATAAAAAGAAAAGGTAGAAAGGAGGAAGCAAGGATTGAACCTTGAACCTCCTAGGTTGCACTAATCATGTCATAACCAATGAACCAAGTCATATTTCATGTAGAGGGAATAAGAGACATGCTTGTTAAAAGCTAGGGAAGTGAAGAGACATGTCTCTTCATGAGAAAAGTATAAATAAGGGAAAGAGAAGTTGGAATAACTTCCTCTTCTTCTTCCTCACTCTCATCACCGAAACCCTCAAGCCCCTTCTCCCTTTTCATTTTCGAAAAAACACAACCCTAGGGTTCTAACCCTAGGGAATTGGAAGGAGGAAGAACTCTATAAGGATCTTGCCCTCTATTAGGGCCAAGGGTTCTATAGAAGTGCTAGGAAGGAGAACTCTCACCTTCCTTCAACCAAGGGCACCTTAAGATTTTAGAGAAGGAGAAATTCAAGCGAAAGGATGTAAGTATCCCCTCGCCTGCAGTGTAATAGTTGTGGTGTGATTATTCTCCTTGATTGTTTCATAAATGGGGACTTTTTCCCCTTTGCAAGTTTCGGACACCCCCTTAGGGGAAGGCCTTGGTTCTTTCCTTGATACATGAGAAGACCTTTGAGACTTAGAGTAGATATGTATATTGATTTTCTTCATGATGGTATGAACAAAAAAAAAGGAAGAAAAACTAGGGTTTCACCCCTTGTAAGTTTCGGCCAACCCCTTAGGGGAAGGCCTTGGTTCCTTTTTGTTACACGAGTAGACCCTTGGAACTTAGGGTATATGTATATGTGGTTTATTCAAAATGATGTGAACAAAACCTAAGGTTATACCTTTGTGTAGGTTTCGGCCAACACCCAAGAGGAGACCTTGGTTACCCTTTGATGCATGTGAAGACCCCTTGGAACTTAGGGTATACCTATATGATGTGTCCCTTCATTTTGTGATGACAAGAACTAGGGTTTAGGGCTTGGATGGGTTTCGGCCAAGTCATAGAAAAAGGGGTTAGTGAGGGTTGAATTATCCTATAATATATCCATGTTTAATGTATTGTAAGATAGTGTATACAAGGTGATTGTATGAATGTCGGTGTGAATATTTAGTTCAAACCCTAATTTTCCCCTACCCTTGAGTTTCGGCCAACCCTAGAATGACTAGGGTCTAGGGTTGCATAATTATCTCATGATGTGCTTTATGTTTAATAAGTTGCATGAATTGTATGTGAAGCTTAAACTATCCTACGGGACATGATTATGTTTAGTAAGATAATATGTATATGCAAGTATGAAATATGATGTATGTATGAACATGTATGAAATATGATATATGTATATGCATGTATGAAATATGATGCATGTATGAACATGTATGAAATATGATGTATGTATGAACATGCCTTATAGCCCATGGGGCACACTTATGAAATTGCATGTGATATGTTAAAATGCTTGAACGGATACTCTACTAAGTATGGGATCAAGAGCACCCCTTATGTTGTGTGGTGTGTCCCTCCGGGATCATGAGCACCCTTGAAGAGTGGTGTGTCTTGTAAGAGTGATTTGGAGTACTCCTTAGCATGTATGTAAAAGCATGATAAGTATTTTACTTTTGAAATTGTATACCCGACTCGTAAGGGGGTCGTTAAACAAATCCGGGGTGCATGTTAACGTAAGGTCATGGCTCCGGTAGGACGGAAGGGTCCTGCTCTAATTAATTGGTGGCTTGTTACCCCAATTCATTAGGGAACGCGCACTAGTTCCACGCGATATGTGGTACACAACAGGGCCCAATATGATATGGATGTATTTTTAAGTACTACCATTATGGAATTGTTTTGAAAACATTCATTGAAAGCATTTATTATATGTGAAGAGTATGCTTAAGGTACTTGATACTGCATGCTTAGAAACTTGGATGTTTAGTATGCTTTGATGAACTCATGCTTATGATTTATTATGTGTACATGTTATGTTCTTTCGTATGGATTTTGCGAGTAGGACAGGATCCTTACTAAGCATTTGTGCTTACTAGTTTATGTGTTGTCTTATGCTGCAGACAAGGGTAAGGAACACTTAAACTAAAGGAAGAGGCAGGAGGCTGAAGATGTGTGGGGTGGTGGCTCGGGAAGAAAGACTTCTATATCTACATATTTATGCTTATGTTATGCTCCTTGACAATGAATGATAGTGATTAGGATCGATATTGCATGATGATTATAATACTTGAAGTTTTCATATACTTGATTTTATTGGATTATATTATGGTTTGAAATAAAATGTGAACCTCTCATGTTATGGAATAATTTTGATTAAAATATTTCAAATAATGTTCTAACGATTCAAGCATGACATTTGTTTGACATGTATAGACAAGCATGCTTAGCACTTAGTCCTTGCATTGTTTGTTTTAAATTTTATGCTGGAAGATAGAGGAAAAAAAAATAAATACATGATTAACGGTTACGTAACCCCGCCCCGAGGGTAGATATAAGGGCGGGCGTTACAGGTTGGTATCAGAGCCAGTTTCCCCTCCACCACACACACATCAAGCTTCATCCTGTCGCTTCCAAGTAAGAGATCCTAACCTCACTTTATTTTTATTTCATGTACAGTAATGATATAAATAGAGATGATTTATGCTTGTATAATATAGAGATGATTTATGCTTGCATAACAAGAAAAAGTAGCATTAATTCTTATGTTAGCTTATTTATCACCTGTATGATAGATAATGACCAGAAGTTTTAAGATACGCGAACATGAATGAAACTTCCTCTTATATAAATATATGTATCCATTAATAATTTAGAATTTGGGGTAAGAGGGTGGTTACATATTGTAATCACTAGGGTAAACTACACCTATTGGGTGTGTTTTCCTCTGTATATATTTGCGAATTGAAAAAGGAATGGTTTAGTACTAACCATGTCATTTTCTTTTCAATTCCAGATGTTGCATGAGGACTACACTGAGAGGTGCCGCGAGCTGCTGGAGCAGATAGAGGCGGTTGAGTATTGTCCGACCCGATGGGAACAGTAGAGGATCCTGAGGCGGGCCAAAGGGAGATGAGCGAGGAGGTAGTAGGCGTCGCTATGCTATTCTTTATGTTGGGCATAACGGCAGCCCATCTTGCTCACTGAGTTGGACTAGATTTGTATGTAGACCTATAAGATGGAATAAAATAAATTTTGGTAATATAATAAATAAGATCTCATTTACCCTATATTAATCATGTGACAAATAAGAATGAATAACTGGGGGAAGCATACTATGAGTTGGGTTAACCATAATCACGATAGGAACGTGAGAAGAGCTTTACTGAACTGAAAAGGAGGCTGAGTAGCGCTCCAATATTGACTCTTCCCGAGAGCGATATGGGTTTCGATATGTACAGCGACGCATCCAAACTTGGACTCGGAGCTGTACTTATGCAAAATGGGAAGGTAATTGCCTATGCCTCTAGGAAACTGAAGGAACATGAAAGAAATTACCCTACCCATGACTTAGAGTTAGCAGCGATGGTCTTTGCACTGAAAATATGGAGGCACTATCTATATGGACTCAGTGTAAAGTTTATACAGATCACCAGAGTCTGCGGTATTTCTTCACCCAGAAAGATCTGAATATGAGACAGCCAGATAGCTCGAATTGGTCAAGGATATGATTGTGAGATCCTGTACCATCCGGGAAAAGCAACAAGGTAGCAGATGCTCTCAGTAGAAATCATGTGCTGCTTTGATGTTCTTTATCAGCTTTGTCACAACCCTTAG
>JAGFNQ010004444.1:196842-256884 GCA_024364735.1 Boesenbergia rotunda
TACAGGAGCTGCTTGACAAGGGACTCATCCGCCCTAGTCATTCCCCTGGGGAGCTCCCGTACTGTTCGTGAAAAAGAAGGATGGGTCGATGCGAATGTGTATTGACTATCGGGCGCTGAACAATGTGACTATCAAGAACAGGTACCCTTTACCCAGGATAGATGACCTGTTCGATCAACTGAAGGGAGCCACGGTTTTCTCTAAGATTGACCTGAGATCTGGTTATCACCAAGTTAGGGTGAAAAAGGAGGATATACCGAAGACGGCTTTCCGAACCAGATACGGACATTATGAGTTCGTAGTTATGCCATTTGGAGTTACCAATGCACCAGCTATGTTTATGGATTTAATGAATCGGGTATTCTCGGCATTCCTCGACAGATTTGTGATCGTCTTTATCGACGATATCCTTATATATTCGAGAACTCCCGAAGAACATGCTGAGCACCTGAGTATAGTACTACAGATTCTTCAGAAGGAACAACTGTATGCTAAATTTTCCAAATGCGAGTTCTGGCTCGATCAAGTATCATTCTTGCGACACGTTATCTCCAAGGAGGGAGTAATGGTGGACCCAATTAAAATTGAAGCTGTGAGTAACTGGACTAGACCCAAGAATGCCAGTGAAATTCGAAGTTTCCTCGGACTAGCAGGCTATTACAGAAAATTCGTAGAGAATTTCTCTCGGATTGCAGCCCTATGACAGCTCTTACAAAGAAGGACAAGAAATATGTATGGACCGAGAATGTGAGAAGAGCTTTACTGAACTGAAAAGGAGGCTGACTAGCGCTCCAATATTGACTCTTCCGAGAGTGATATGGGTTTCGATATGTACAGCGACGCATCCAAACTTGGACTCGGAGCTGTGCTTATGCAAAATGGGAAGGTAATTGCCTATGCCTCTAGGCAACTGAAGGAACATGAAAGAAATTACCCTACCCATGACTTAGAGTTAGCAGCGATGGTCTTTGCACTGAATATATGGAGGCACTATCTATATGGAACTCAGTGTAAAATTTATACAGATCACCAGAGTCTGCGGTATTTCTTCACCAAGAAAGATCTGAATATGAGACAGCGCAGATGGCTCGAATTGGTCAAGGATTATGATTGTGAGATCCTGTACCATCCGGGAAAAGCCAACAAGGTAGCAGATGCTCTCAGTAGAAAATCATGTGCTGCTTTGATGTCTTTATCAGCTTTGCCACAACCCTTAGGGGAAGAAATTATGAATTACGGGATTGAAATCATATCAGGACAGTTGTCCACCCTGATGATTGCGCCGACATTGTTCGGTGATATTCTGGAAAAGCAGAATCAAGATCCGAGTCTTTAGAGAATCAAGCAAGAGGTTCTTGAAGGCAAGGACGATGGATTTCGGATTTCAGACAGCGGAGTCTTATATCTCCGGGATCGATTATGTATTCCCGACGACTCTGACTTACGGACAAGAATCCTAGAGGAAGCTCACGGAACACCTTATGCGATGCATCCTGGGTCTACCAAGATGTATCAAGATCTGAAGAGCAAATTTTGGTGGTCCGGTATGATGCGGGATGTAGCCCACTATGTCAGTATGTGTTTGACCTGCCAGAGGGTCAAAGCAGAACACCAGAGGCCTGGAGGAGTTTTGCAACCCCTGTCTATCCCCGAGTGGAAATGGGAAGACATCTCCATGGATTTCATCTCTGGGCTACCTAGAACGACGAATGGATATGATGGTATATGGGTTATAGTGGACAGACTCACCAAGTCTGCCCATTTTCTGGCTATTAAAATGACCTACTCAGTGGAGCAGTTGGCTCAACTGTACGTCAAGGAAATTATCCGACTGCATGGGGTTCCCAAGACCATTATCTCTGATAGGGATGGTCGATTTACTTCAGATTTTTGGGGACACGTGCAGAAGGCTCTTGGCACGAAGCTGAAATTTAGTACTGCCTTTCACCCACAGACTGACGGGCAGACTGAAAGAGTAAACCAAATATTAAAGGACATGTTGTGAGCTTGTGCCTTGGATTTCAAGGGAAGCTGGTGTCGATACCTGAGCCTGGCAGAGTTTGCTTATAACAACAGTTATCAGGCTACTATCGGGATAGCACCGTACGAAGCACTATATGGAAGGAAATGCAGATCTCCTATATGCTGGCTTGAGAGTGGTGAAAAGAAGGAGATGGGACTCCAGACGGATATTATAGACGAAACCACTCAGGCCATAAAGAATATTCGCCAGAGAATAGAGACTGCTCAGAGTCGACAGAAAAACTACGCTGACAAGAGACGCAGACCATTAGAGTTTGAGGTTGGGGATTCAGTATTCCTGAAAGTGGCCCCTATGAAAGGGGTGATGAGATTCGGAAAGAAAGGGAAGCTGAGTCCGAGATATGTGGGACCGTATCAGATTCTGAGACGGGTAGGCAAAGTGGCCTACGAACTGGAGTTACCGTCAGAAATGTCGGCTATCCACAATGTTTTCCATGTATCAATGCTCAGGAAATGTACCTCTGATGTGAATCAGATGATAGAGCCCCAACCAGTACAAAATCATGAGAACCTAAGTTCAGAACACCGACCTATTCGGATCTTAGACCGGGAAGTCAAAAAGCTAAGGAACAAGGAAGTACCCTTAGTAAAGGTTTTGTGGCGGAACGAACAATTCGAAGAAGCCACGTGGGAACGAGAGGAGGCAATACGATTAAAGTATCCGGAATTATTTTAAAGTTCGAGATGAACTTTTTATAAGGTATGGACGATTGTAACGCCCCAAAATTTCCCATATGAAATATTATGAAATATTATGAAATTCATGAAATATTAATATGGTATATTATGAAATATTATGAATTCATGAATATGAAATATTATGGAATTCATGAAATATTATCATGAAATATTATGAAATATTATGAATTCATGAATATGAAATATTATGGAATTCATGAAATATTATGAAATATTATGAATTCATGGAATATTATTATTATTATGAAATTTCATGATGGGCTTGGCTTAATGGGCTTTGATATGGATTAGTGCAAAAGGTGATAAAAAGAAGATGTAGAAAGGAGGAGGCAAGGATTGAACCTTGAACATGATTAGTTGCACTAATCATGTCATAACCAATGAACCAAGCCATATTTCATGTAGAGGGAATAAGAGACATGCTTGTTAAAAGCTAGGGAAGTGAAGAGACATGTCTCTTCATGAGAAAAGTATAAATAAGGGAAAGAGAAGTTGGAATAACTTCCTCTTCTTCTTCCTCACTCTCATCACCGAAACCCTCAAGCCCCTTCTCCCTTTTCATTTTCGAAAAAACACAACCCTAGGGTTCTAACCCTAGGGAATTGGAAGGAGGAAGAACTCTACAAGGATCTTGCCCTCTATTAGGGCCAAGGGTTCTATAGAAGTGCTAGGAAGGAGAACTCTCACCTTCCTTCAACCAAGGGCACCTTAAGATTTAAGAGAAGGAGAAATTCAAGCGAAAGGATGTAAGTATCCCCTCGCCTGCAGTGTAATAGTTGTGGTGTGATTATTCTCCTTGATTGTTTCAAAAATGGGGACTTTTTCCCCTTTGCAAGTTTCGGCCACCCCCTTAGGAGAAGGCCTTGGTTCTTTCCTTGATACATGAGAAGACCTTTGAGACTTAGAGTAGATATGCATATTGATTTTCTTCATGATGGTATGAATAAAAAAAAAGGAAGAAAAACTAGGGTTTCACCCCTTGTAAGTTTTGGCCACCCCCTTAGGGGAAGGCCTTGGTTCCTTTTTGTTACACGAGTAGACCCTTGGAACTTAGGGTATATGTATATGGGGTTTAATCAAAATGTTGTGAACAAAAACCTAGGGTTATATCCTTGTGTAGGTTTCGGCCAACACCCAAGAGGAGACCTTGGTTACCCTTTGAGGCATGTGAAGACCCCTTGGAACTTAGGGTATACCTATATGTTGTGTCCCTTCATTTTGTGATAACAAGAACTAGGGTTTAGGGCTTGGATGGGTTTCGGCCAAGTCATAGAAAAAGGGTTAGTGAGGGTTGAATTATCCTATAATATATCCATGTTTAATGTATTGTAAGATAGTGTATACAAGGTGTTTGTATGAATGTCTGTGTGAATATTTAGTTCAAACCCTAATTTTCCCCTACCCTTGAGTTTCGGCCAACCCTAGAAGGACTAGGGTCTAGGGTTGCATAATTATCTCATGATGTGCTTTATGTTTAATAAGTTGCATGAATTGTATGTGAAGGTTAAACTACCCTACGGGACATGATTATGTTTAGTAAGATAATATGTATATGCAAGTATGAAATATGATATATGTATGAACATGTATGAAATATGATATATGTATATGCATGTATGAAATATGATGTATGTATGAACATGTATTAAATATGATGTATGTATGAACATGTATGAAATATGATGTATGTATGAACATGTATGAAATATGATGTATGTATGAACATGCCTTATAGCCCATGGGGCACACTTATGAAATTGCATGTGATATGTTAAAATGCTTGAACGGATACTCTACTAAGTATAAGATCAAGAGCACCCCTTATGTTGTGTGGTGTGTCCCTCCGGGATCATGAGCACCCTTGAAGAGTGGTGTGTCCTGTAAGAGTGATTTGGAGTACTCCTTTGCATGTATGTAAAAGCATGATAAATATTTTACTTTTGAAGTTGTGTACCCGACTCGTAAGGGGGTCGTTAAACAAATCCGGGGTGCATGTTAACGTAAGGTCATGGCTCCGGTAGGACGGAAGGGTCCTGCTCTAATTAATTAGTGGCTCGCTACCCCAATTCATTAGGGAACGCGCAATAGTTCCGCGCGATATGTGGTACACAACAGGGCCTAATATGATATGGATGTATTTTTAAGTACTACCATTATGGAATTGTTTTGATAACATTCATTGAAAGCATTTATTATATGTGAAGAGTATGCTTAAGGTACTTGATACTGCATGCTTAGAAACTTGGATGTTTAGTATGCTTTGATGAACTCATGCTTATGATTTATTATGTGTACATTTTATATTCTTTCGTATGGATTTTGCGAGTAGGACAGGATCCTTACTAAGCAATTGTGCTTACTAGTTTATGTGTTGTCTTATGCTGCAGACAAGGGTAAGGAACACTTAAACTAAAGGAAGAGGTAGGAGGCTGAAGATGTGTGGGGTGGTGGCTCGGGAAGAAAGACTTCTATATCTACATATTTATGCTTATGCTATGCTCCTTGACAATGAATGATAGTGATTAGGATCGATATTGCATGATGATTATAATACTTGGAGTTTTCATATACTTGATTTTATTGGATTATATTATGGTTTGAAATAAAATGTGAACCTCTCATGTTACGGAATAACTTTTGATTAAAATATTTCAAATGATGTTCTAACGATTCAAGCATGACATTTGTTTGACATGTATAGACAAGTATGCTTAGCACTTAGTCCTTGCATTGTTTGTTTTAAATTTTATGCTAGAAGATAGAGGAAAAAAAATAAATACATGATTAATGGTTACGTAACCCCGCCCCGAGGGTAGATATAAGGGCAGGCGTTACATGCTTGGACCCAGGGTGGCCGAGGCATTCGAGGCGCCCGGGACACAGGGGGCGCCCTGGAGCTTGGGGGCGCCCGGGGAGCTTGGGGGCGCCTGCCCCAGTGAGCTTCCGAAGCGTTACTTGCTCAGCTTGTCTTGCCTTCACCTTGGGGGCGCCCGGGACCTCCGGTGCGCCCTACCTAGCTGCTGCCCCTCTCCTTTGAGGCGTTCTAAGCTGTAGAAACTCGTTCCTTCGGTCCTATATCCAGGGTTAGTTCCACACAAAACAAAGCAAGAATGTTAATGAATTTTACAGCCGTAGCTATCTTGGTTCTAACTTTGGGTCTACAAAATGGAGCCCTAGTTCTAGCTGACGCCTACTGTTCCCTCGACGGGGAACGCGTCCTCACCTACTCCTCTCAGGAGAGTTTACCTTATGCCAACCGGCTCCCCCGGTTGGACTTTTGCCCGATGCACCTGATTAGGGCTTCGTGCCCACCTTCCGAGCAGGTCTTCGGTGCCCAGCTCCTTGCCAGGACTTCGTGCCCAGCTCCTTGCCAGGGCTTCATGCCCAGTCCTCGACCAGGACTTTGTGCCCACCTTCCGAGCAGCTCTTCGGTGCCCTGCTCCTTGCCAGGGCTTCGTGCCCAGTCCTCGACCAGGACTTTGTGCCTAGTGTACCTAGGGCTTCTTTTCCTGTATATATAGTTAACATGTTAGATCGACATTATATCTTAACTTTTGAAACCTTTGCCATTATCAAAACCCAGGTTTGACTTAGGTGCTGCCTGTACCAACAATCTCCCCCTTTTTGATTTATGGCAACCTGATTCAAAAAGTTAAGTTAATCGAAACAGGTAAAATACTAGTTTAGTTTCCTCCCCCTGGAAGGAATCTCCCCCTAGGTTTTTCAAAGATTCGTGGGGTTTGAAAAAACTTCTAAGTCTAAAGATGGAATTAATTTTTCAATACTTAGAACATTTTTCAACAGAAGTTTTAGAAATCATTTTCCAAAAATTTTTGGTTGGCCACTTGGAAAATTTATACTTAGACATTTTAAATTTTTAGAGAATTTTTTTTTAAGTCAATAACTTAGTAGAAAATTTTCTAAACATCTTCTGAAGTTTTAAAGAATTGATTTTACAAACTTTCACTCTCTTTAGAACTTTAGAATGTTTATACTTAGAAACTTTTCTTATTTGAGAAGTTTGAACATAAGTACTTAGGGATAACAGACATCTCAGGTCAAGTACTTAGACACAATTTTGAAAAATAGTTTATGTCATGTACTTGGAAATTTTTTAAAATAATTTAAGTCAAGTACTTGGAAATTTTTGAAAACAATTTAAGTCAAGTACCTGGAAACAGTTTTGAAAAAGACGGTTTTGAAGGCAACTTTAAATTAAGTACTTTTTGAAGAAAGGATAAAGAAAATTTTGAATTTTTGAATTTTGAATTTTTTTTTAAATTTTCAAATCTTCTCTCCTTTTCACTCTCTCCCCCTTTGCCATATATCAAAAAAAAAGAAGCAAATATAGAAAAACTAAATTGCACAAGGATATAGTATAAGAATAATGTACTGTACTGAACCAATTCAAGATATAAACTAGACCAAATCAATTTGATATATCTCTGTCGGGTCCTGTGTAACCCAATTAGCTACTTACTAACTGTTATAAACAGTAGTTTTCGCTAGGGTTAGTCAAGTTAAGTGTTCTGTTCAAGTTAGATTTTCTAAACTTGATAGTTAACCTGATTACTATTTAATTTGTATTTAGTGCCCCAATTATTACAGATGCACTGACTGTTGGATCGAGAGAGACGATAGAGGGGGGTGAATATCATAAAACGTTCGGATTTACAGTTAGAGATATTACGCAGCGGAAATTTAAATCAAACACACGCAAACACCAAGTTTTTTACTTGGTTCGGAGTCGCGATCGGCTCCTACTCCAAGGCCCACGGTCGTTGACCGTTTTCTACGAGCAATTCTATATGTTTGCAAAACCAGTATACAAGATTGTATTACAAGTATAGTACGGTAAACTTTTAAATAAAGCTCTTCGTTACCGACGTCCGGTGTAGATTATATTTTTGGAGCAGAAGGACATCGTCGGCGCTTGTATCTCGAGTTGGGAGGTTTCCAGAGCAGAGCGCGGGAGCAGAAGAGCGTGAATGCGTTGGATGAATTGATTGTTTGAATCCTTGGGGTTGAGGGCCCTTTTATAGCCCTTGGGGGAGCCCGGAACGTCGGGGGAGCCCCCCACGTGTCAGCTGATCCGAGTTCCTCTCGGTCAGCTCTGATCCCTTCAAACTCGGGATCAGGCTTTGATGGGGGCGCCCGGGATGCTGGGCGTGCCCGGGTTGACTGGGTCGACTCTTATCCATTGGCTTCGCTGGCTTCTGCTTCGTTGGCTTGACCTGGGGGCGCCCAGACCATCCGGGGCGCCCGGGAGAACGGGGGCGCCCCACCCATAAGCTGTCCAAGCACTCCATTTGCTTATCTATTTTGTATTCACCTTGGGGTCGCCCGGGACACTCCGGGTGCCCCGGTCAGCTGCTGCCTCACTCCTTTGAGGCTCTCTGAGCTACAGACACTCGTTCCTTCAGTCCTGCATCCAGGGTTAGTACAAAAGCAATATAAAGCAATAATATGTTAGTTTTATACAGCCTTAGCTGTCTTGGTTCTGACTTTGGGTCTCCCAAATGGAGCCCTAGGTCGAACCGACGCCTACTGTTCCCTCAACGGGGAACGCGTCCTCACCTACTCCTCTCGGGAGAATTTACCTGATGCCAACCGGCTCCTCCGGTTGGACATTTTCCCAGCAGTCCTACGCTAGGTGCCCATCTGTCCTTCGCCGGGTCTTCAGTACCAAGCTGTCCTTCACCTAGTGCCTAGCAGTCCTTCTCTAGGTCTTGGTATCCTAGCATTCCTTCGCCAAGTGCCTAGCTGTCCTTCGCTAGGGCTTTGTATCCTGGCATTCCTTCGCCGGGTGCCTAGCAGTCCTTTGCTAGGGCTTTGTATCCTGGCATTCCTTCACCAGGTGCCTAGCAGTCCTTCGCTAGGACTCTTCCTGCACACTTGAGTAACATGTTAGATAAACATTATACCTTAACTTTTGAACCCTTTTGTCATTATCAAAACACAGGTTCGACTTGGGTGCTCTCTGCACCATCCATCTCCCCCTTTTTGATTTATGGCAACCCTGGTTGAAAAAGTTAAGTTAATCAGACCATGTACAATGAAATTTTGTTTCCTCCCCCTGGAAGGAATCTCCCCCTAGATTTTTCAAAAGTTCGTGGGGTTTTTGAAAATAAATTCTATGTCTAAAGATGGATTTAATTTTACTTAGGACAATTTAAGTTTAAGTTCTTAGACAAATTTGAAAACTTAAGAAGGATTTTGAAAACTTAAGTTTGAGTACCAAGGAAAAATTTTGAAGCCTTAAGTTTAAAGTACTCAAAAAAGTTTTGAAAGCTTTAAGTTTAGTAAAATTTGAAAAACATTAGTTTTAAGTACTTAGGAAAATTTGAAAACTTCAGTTTTAAGTACTTAGGAAAATTTTAAAAAGCTTTAGTTTTAGGTACTTAGGAAAATTTGAAAACTTCAGTTTTTTAAAAAAACTTAGTACTTTTTGAATAAAGGATAGAGTTTGAAATTTTGGATTTAGAAAAAATTTTAAACTCTCTCCTTTCCTATCTCTCCCCCTTTGCCATATATCAAAAACAAATAAATACAGCAGAAACAGGATAATTAAATTGCATAAAAGCGAATAAATTGCATAATTTGCTGTACTGGCCCAATTCAGGATATGAACTAAACCAAATCAGTTTCTTTTAGGGTCCTGTCTAACCCAATTAGCTACTTACTAACTGCTGTTGAACAGTAGTTTTCGCTGGGGTTAGTCAAGTTAAGTTTTTTGTTTAAGTTAGATTTTCTAAACTTGACACTTAACTTGATTACTGTGTAATTTGTTTTTAGTGCCCCAATTACTGCAGATGCACTGACTTAAAGCATCTTGAATTAAGGCAAAGACCTAAGCATCTCAACCCATTCTAGGTTATCAATGAAAAAGTACCCTAAGGTGCTTGTGAGATGCTGGCTTCTAAATCTATAGGTGCATGCAGTTCTAGGGTTAGGGCCTAGGCTAAGTCCATTTGCGAAAAAGCCCTAGTTTTGAAGGGGGTAGTTTTTAACATAAAACTAAGTCGAAAAATTTATTTTAAAACTTTTCAAAACTAAGTAAAAGCTGATTTTGAAAGCATTTAAAAAAACTGCTTTAAAACTGATTTTGAAATGAGTAAAGTAGTAGAAAAACCAAGAAGCAGAGTAAATCTATTCTACCAAACATAATCCAAATCAGATACTTAAGATTAAACAACTGGTCAAGCCTGCAAGTTAACTGGTCAAAGAGAGGACCAGTAGAGTCAAACATGAGTCAAGTCTTAGTTACTAATACAATGCATCTGCTGAAATAGTCTAACTATGAAGACGGGCCAGGGTGGTCAGATGAGCCAGGCTGCCATGCTCTGAGAAGCGACATCATCTCAATGTATCGTGCATCGGCCACCTCTCGATCGGCTCTACGAGCGTCCATCTGCTCAACGTGGTAGGCCTCGGCCTCCTCTCGGAGACTGTGGATCTCTGTCTGCATCTATGCGAAGCGCTGGTCGATGGTCGATGGTCGGTGGTGGGGGCTCGTTCATGTTCTCACGAACCTCGGCTGCCCAATCTCCGACGTCGACCTCAACATCCTCGTCATAGTCGATCGGTCGTCCGGCTCGCTGGCGTCTCCACGACAGAACCCCGGTAGTCGAGACCTCTATACCAGCTAAGGAAAAGTTCCTAAATCCTATCTCGTCGAAATCGGTCATCTCGGTCATTTCTCCTACGGTAATGTTACGACCGTGGTGATGAAGGATGGAGGTGATGATGTGACAGAAGGGGGTGCGAACTCGACCCTGAGTGGTGACACTGGAGGCGTGCAAGATGGCGTGGAACATATGAAGGCCAATGTCAATGTCTAGATGGTGAATCAATGCATACAATAAGAATGTGTGAAATGGTCGCATGGTCGCGACGTCCCTTGAGGATAAGGGTAGGATGCAGCGGACCAGAACTCTATACAGGGCATAGTCCTGGACTTGAAGGTCAACGGACTGGAAACGTCTATCTACGGGATTTCTAGCTTCCCTATAGAAGTAAGAGTGGAGAGTGTCTAGGGTGATGTGAGAGTAGGGAGCATCAAATGGAGGATCCCTAGGTGGATAGCAACAAAATATGGACTGCGAGACTCGTAATCCAAGAAATCGGTTATGTAGGGAAGGCGTGATGGTTAAAGGCAACCCTTGGTCTGTGGTGTTAAAGCTGAGTTGGTCTTGTCTGACTATATTATTGTAGAATTCTGCACATAATGTTGTATTAATAGGATGAGTGCAGAATACGAGGTTATCGAGTTGGTAAAAGTTTATCACATTCATTGCCAAGGGACAAGATTGGGTGAAGAATTATCTATTGAGATAGCTAGTTTTTATGGGTTTGCATGTGGTTCTAGCAAACCTATTATAGTGTTCTAACGTTCGGAACCTAGGATCAGGACTAGGTTCGGTACCGGGGTTCGATTGGGTTGCTCGGCGTTTTCTTAGTTAAGAAATATGCATTTATAAGAAGGGAATTAAGAAAGTAATTCTAAATGCATATAAGAAATCATACCGGGGAGGCATGGTTGAGATTGAGGAAGCACAAGTGTCACTTGATCTCCTTGGAAGGAAGGAAGTGAGGAAGGAGGATGGTTTTTGGTGTGGGAAGAAGAGGGGGTTCGGGTGCCTTTTTATAGGCAGTTCATTAGGGGCGCCCGGGAGCTCCCGGGCGCCCGGGACAGTAGTCTACTGCCTTTGGCAGTGACTAATGCTGGTTGGGGGCGCCCGCAATGGCTCGGGCGCCCCGGTCAGGCTGGATTTTGCAGCTTTGCTGCTTTGACTGATGTTGGGGGCGCCTGCAAGGTTCGGGGCGCCCCGGTCAAGGGGTAAAGGCAGCTTTTTGCCTTGAAGGAAGAAAAAGTTAGGGGGCGCCCGAGCAGTCACGGGCGCCCGGATTATGTAGGAAGTGACAACTTTGAATGTTTTGTGATCATTTGACCATGGTTTGACTGGTTTAACCATGGTTTAATTAATTTGACCATGGTTTGACTACTTTGACCATGATTTGACTGCTTTGACCATGATTTGACCTGTCTTGACCATGCTTCTTTGACTTTGACCAAAGCTTAAAGCCGTTCTAAATTTTAATGTTTGTATTTAAGCAGTAATGAAGGTATTAAATGAATTTCAATTAGGCTAAATTTTTTACTGTCTTACCCAAATCTAGGGTTATCAATCACGTTAGCCTTACAGGTTTTGTGAGACAGGTTTTGGTAGGTAATATTAATTTTTTAACAAAAATTATAATTTATTTTGAAAAACTTGAATTAAATTTGAAAACAATTAAATGTATTTTAAAAATGTTTAAATCTATAACTAACTGAAAATTTGTGTTGGATTTGAATTTGACAAAGAATAATTTGAATTTGAATTTCAAAAATTGGCTTCCAGGTCTTGGCGAGGCACTAGGCCTTCTTTGGTCGTAGCCTTATTGGATCATCAACCCTTTCCTTGATAAAGCCTTTTAATGAAATTTCATTTTCAAAATTAATCTTTGAAAAATTCTGGTCTAACTAGTTTGGGTCTTGGATCGGTAGCTTCGGCTAGTTTCACCAGTCTAAAGAGACCAAGTAGATAATACTTGACCTTATTAGAATTGGTTTCCCTAACGTACTATCATCTCACCTCCACCCAATACTATGTTGTCAAATTTCAGTTAAGTTAGTTCAGTCCTTAAACTAACCATTCCTAAGTCTAAGCATTGTAAATTGCAGAAATTAAATAAACAAGCAAACATGCAATTTGAAAGCAAGATTTGAATTCTATCTAACAATAAATATGGTTTTTAACTTGGCCCCCCTGGACTATAGC
Source organism: Boesenbergia rotunda (assembly GCA_024364735.1). NCBI lineage: Eukaryota > Viridiplantae > Streptophyta > Magnoliopsida > Zingiberales > Zingiberaceae > Boesenbergia > Boesenbergia rotunda. Next base: position 209,409 of record JAGFNQ010004444.1, read on the forward strand.
CACGATAATGGTTTGGCAAGATATGAATCTTGTCCTTGGGGATCCAATATTGATTTGATCTAGTTTGTTTGTTCAGGCATAGTTTGGGTACCCATGCCTGAACGTTAGGTCTGGACTGGTTCATTACAGCAAAGTAGGATCTTTGTCTAGATTTGGTTCTATAGTCCGGATCGATTTAGAACCGATTTCTATTTTTCAAGGATCATGTCAAGACCCTTGGAACCAGAAGTGAATCGTTCTAAAGCTGATCTAAGGTCCTTAACCTGAGTTTTCAGGGAGGAGATCTCTTTCTCAAGTTTTTCAACTTGAGTCGAGGTTCCTTCTTGAACCTTCTCAGTTAAGGGTCTAGAGTCAGCTCCCTCTTTCAGGAGTTTTACTTCCTATCAGAGAGATTCGACTCGGAGTTTAGCTTTCACCAAATTCCGAGAAAGATAAGAGATTAATTCCTTTAACTGACTTCTAGTAAAACCACTTACCTTGATTTCACCGTCTTCTGAAAATGTCAGTCTGCCGTCGTCCTGTTCTGATTCTGACTCGGTCTCGATTTCTTCTGAGGCGGTTAGTGCGAGCAGGTTCGACTGTGGGACCTCTTCTTCTTCTTCGGAGGAGGACTCGTCCCATGTTGCCTGAAGTGCCTTTTTCCTTCTATTCTTCTTGGTCTCCTTTAGGTTCGGACACTCCGTCTTGTAGTGACCCTTTTTCTTGCACTCGTACCAGGTCACGTTAGGCTTGCTCTTTTCATTTACGGGTTCAGCTGGTTCATCCTTTCTTCGGCTGGCTTTCCGTCTGTTGGTTTGGTTCTTTAATTCCTTGTAGTAGTTTCAGGCCAGTCGGACCAGCATAGGTCAATCTCCTTCTTCGTCTTCTGAGTCTGAGTCTATGTTAGACTCGAGTTCAGGTTGAGGCTTCTTCTTGGTTGTCCTTCCAGTTTTACCTACAACAAAGGCAATACCTTTCTCGACCAGATTGCAGTTAGTCTGTTCATGTAATTCTAATTCAGAGAACAATTCATCTAATTTAATTTTTGAAAGGTCCCTTGAAACCTTGTATGCATCTACCATAGATGCCCACAAGGTGTTTCTCGGGAAAGAATTTAAAGCGTACCTTATTAGGTCATGGTTTTCTACCTTGTGACCGATGGTGTGTAGTCCATTCATTAATTCCTGAATTCGGGCATGGAGTTGAGCTGCTATTTCGTTGTCGTTCATCTTGATCGTGTACAGCTTGTTCAGGAGGAGAACTCTCTTGCTGATTCGAGTGTCTGAAGTTCCTTCGTGCAGCTCGATCAGTTTCCCCACAGCTCCTTGGCACTGTTGAATGGACCCGCCCAGTTCAGCTCCTCTTTTGTTAAGCCGCATTGGAGGCATTAGCTTCAATCTTCCGTTTCAGAGTGGTGTCCCACTCTGTGTATGTTTGAGGTACTCCTTCAGCATTTTTTGGAATCTCCAGTCCGAACTGGATGATTATCCACATATCCACCTGAGTTTTCAGGTGGACCTCCATTCTGCTCTTCCATTAGGAGAAGTCCTCCCCACTGAAGAGAGATGGTCTTGCAGTGCTGAAGCCTTCTTGCATGGCTATCTTATCTGAAAATTAAACTAACAGGAAAGAAATATCCCAAGACTTGGTCTTGGATTAGTAGTGCGGGATAAGGAAAAAAATATTTGTCAATGGGTGTTGCACCAACCTCGATTAACGAGAAGAAATTCGAATAAAAAAAATATAAAAAATTTTCGTAAAAATCCGAAAAATTATCAAATTGGTGGTTGCACCAAATTTGAGCTTCCCCGCTCTGATACCACTTGTTAGATCGAGAGAGACGATAGAGGGGGGGTGAATATCGTAAAACGTTCGGATTTACAGTTAGAGATATTACGCAGCGGAAATTTAAATCAAACACACACAAACATCAAGATTTTTACTTGGTTCGGAGTAGCGGTCGGCTCCTACTCCAAGACCCACGGTCGTTGACCGTTTTCTGCGGGCAATTCTATATGTTCGCAAAACCAGTTTACAAGATTGTATTACATGTATAGTACGGTAAACATTTATAGAAAGCTCTTTGTTACCGACGTCCGGTGTAGATTGTATTTTTTGAGCCGAAGGACGTCGTCGGCGCTTGTATCTCGAGTCGGGAAGTTTCCGGAGCACAGCGCGAGAGCAGAAGAGCGTGAATGCGTTGGATGAATTGATTGTTTCAAGCCTTGGGGTCGAGGGCCCTTTTATACCCCTGGGGGCACCCGGAACGTCCGGGGCGCCCCCCCCCCCCCACGTGTCAGCTGATCCGAGTTCCTCTCGGTCAGCTCTGATCCCTTCAAACTCGGGATCAGGCTTTGATGGGGCGCCTGGGACGCTGGGGGCGCCCGGGTTGACTTGGTCGACTCTTATCCGTTGGCTTCGCTGGCTTCTACTTCGTTGGCTTGACTTGGGGGCGCCCGTACCATCCGGGGCGCCCGGGAGCATGGGGGGTGCCCGGGAGCATAGGGGCGCCCCGCCCATAAGCTGTTGAAGCACTCCTTTTGCTTATCTGTTTTGTATTCACCTTGGGTGTGCCCGGGACACTCCGGGCGCCCTGGTCAGCTGCTGCCTCACTCCTTTGAGGCTCTCTGAACTGCAGACACTCGTTCCTTTGGTCCTGCATCCAGGGTGTAACGACCCGCCTTCTGGTACTAAACATTAAGGCGGATCGCTACTAACTAATTGGCTGGCTGACTAATTAGTGATTTCTAATAATGCTAAACCAACTGGGAGAATTTCGAAAATTCTTATTTCGCTATTTACTGAACTAACAATTCATAAACATGCTAAAAGTACTAATTTGCCTAAAATAAAGCAAAACTTTTATTTTATTATATCGGCAGGATTCGATCCCCCAACCTCTGTATTTCATGACTAAAGCACTAACCAACTGCTCTATATCACTTCTATTTTTCCAGTACCAGTCGACTTCTATATGCTAGTCGACTGGTCGGGCCACTGAATGGTTCTGTGCCCGATACCAGTCGACTGGTGTTTTCCCAGTTAACTGGTAGTTCTGAAATTTCAGTTTTCAGATTTCTAGAATTTATCAAACTTGAGCCACAATGTACCAAAATCATATCTAACAAGCAGAATGACATAAATAAAGTTCCACAACTATTCTAGGGCATTTATTACACGTTTTTGGAGGGTTTCTAGCATGTATAGCAACTTAAAAATCACAAAAACGACATGTAGAAGCATAACATGAATGTGCCAAGTTCGTATCAACTTCTTATTGAAACTATTCAGTATTCCTATCTAAAGGCATCCTTAGCTACTACATGTCATTCCATATGGTGCATTAATCTTAGAACAAGCATATCTTAAGTATTTAACATGTAGATCAAAAGTATCAAGTTCTTACTCCTAAAGCGTAAACATGGGTTTAAATTACCCTATCACAAGTAAATGACTCATGACATTCAAGCATTCACAAAACCAATATTAAGTCAGGTAAGTAAACTACTTCAAGCATACTAGGCACCACGAATACAAGTCTAATTAAGTTCATACATGGTTCACATAATATATTGCGGAATAACTAAAGAAGCATAACAAAGACTATTTCTATGCTTTGCAAATTCTGAAGACTTTTATTCCAACTCCACAATCACACACACTTTGCATCAAGCCCGCCGCCTCTGCTACTAGTGTTTTCCTTTACATGTATCTGCAGTATAAGGAAATGCAAACTAATAAGCATAAAGCTTAGTAAGTACCATCTAGCCTCACAAAACTATGAAAACTCGAATTATGCTTTTGTAAAACATGCTATGCACATACATGCTCATATCCATAAGTAATCATGCTAGGCTCATGCTAAAATACATATCATAGAATGTCATGGCATATAACTGAGACATGACACATACTGAACTAAAACATAAAAGTAAGCTATAGCATGACATACATATCTGAACTGGAACTGAAACTAACTAACATAAAACTAATTATTAAATTCACCACATATTAATATGAATTTCTGAAAACTAAATACATATAGTAGGTGAAAGTAATAATCAACTGCTGTGGGCCCGACAATGTACCAACTGTGCACGCATCCCTATTAAACCCGAGGTAGCAAATCTCGAATCCATTAGGGTTCTACTAGGTTATCTAAACCTAGGGGCAACTAGGAGCCCATCCCATACTAGGTTATCTAAACCTAGAGGCAACTTGGAGCCTATCCCTGGACCGGAGTCCGGTACAATGCCACTGAAAATAAAATAGTCCTTTATACTTTTCTTTCCTTTTCTGATTCTTGCTGTTACTAGGTTATCTAAACCTAAGGGCAACTAGGAGCCCATCCCGTTGGACCTTGGTCCCCATCATAAACTGGAGCAAGAATTTCTATTCTTTAATGCTTTCTATAGCATTAACTGAACTGAACATTTTAACAAACACCTAACGTGCGTGCTTGTTCATAATTTACGATTTCTAATCGTAGAACATACATATAAGGAGATAAAACATACAGAAAATCGATCGAAACTACTTATACTACAGGTGAGGGGTACTTACATCCTGCGCTAGGTTTTCTTACAAATAAAAATCTAAAATTCCTGAGGGAAAGTCGAACTACAACGTTCTTCTTGCTTCTTGGCGTTCTCCTCACGTCTACGAGGGTCCCCGTAGAGAATAGGGCCTCTTGAGACCTTCCCTTGGCTTCCCTTTTGTCTTGGGCGGCAAGAGAAGAGGAGAAGAGGAAGAAAACGCAAGAGAGGAAGAGGAGAGGAGGAGGGGGCGTCGGCGCACCCTTGGCTCACGAAACCTAAAGAAAATCTCCTCCTTTAATTCTTTAATTCCTTATTTATATTAAGTTGTAAAATAAACCTAAGTTAAATACATATCTAGAATACACTATTATTTCACTCAAGGAAACTCCCATTGTGCTAATGGTTCGTAGAGCCATGACAAGCGTTTAAACTCGTTAGAGGTTGCGGGTTCAAAACTCCCCTAATGCCACCAACTCATCTTCTTTATTTTTGGCACTTCTTTTTATGGAAAAAATTCATAAAAATATCTAAAAATTCCAGAAAAATCCTAGGATATTTCTAAAATTATTTGAGGAAATTTTTGGGCTTTATACAGGGTTAGTACAAAAATAATATAAAGCAATAATATGTTAGTTTTATACAGCCTTAGCTGTCTTGGTTCTGACTTCGGGTCTCCCAAATGGAGCCTTAGGTCGAACCGACGCCTACTGTTCCCTCAACGGGGAACGCGTCCTCACCTACTCCTCTCGGGAGAATTTACCTGGTGCCAACCGGCTCCTCCGGTTGGACTTTTGCCCAGCAGTCCTTCGCCAGGTGGCCAGCTGTCCTTCGCCAGGTCTTTAGTACCAAGTTGTCCTTGGCCTGGTGCCTAGCAGTCCTTCGCAAGGTCTTGGTATCCTGGCATTCCTTCGCCAGGTGCCTAGCTGTCCTTCGCTAGGGCTTTGTATCCTGGCATTCCTTCGCCAGGTGCCTAGCAGTCCTTCGCTAGGACTCTTCCAACACACTTGAGTAGCATGTTAGATAAACATTATACCTTAACTTTTGAACCCTTTTGCCATTATCAAAACACAGGTTCGACTTGGATGCTTTCTGCACCAACACTGACTTATGGCATCTTGAATTACGGCAAAGACCTAAGCATCCCAACTCATTCTAGGTTATCAATCAAAAGTACTCTAAGGTGCTTGTGAGATGCTGGCTTCTAGATCTATAGGTGCATGCAGTTCTAGGGTTAGAGCCTAGGCTAAGTCCATTTTCGAAAAAGCCCTAGTTTTGAAAGGGGTAGTTTTAAATAAAACTAAGTCGAAAAATTAAATTTTGAAATGCCAATTTTTTTTTCAAATTAAGTAACAACTGATTTTAAAATCAAGTAAAGCCGTTTAAACAAAGGGAAGTAGAATTAACTAATTCTACCAAGCATAACCCAAATAAAGATCAGTTAATCAAGAAAAGAAAATAGTCAACTCCATAACTCAGCTGGTAAAAGAGAGAACCAACACAGTCATACAAGTCAAATATACGTCAACCCTACTGGGTAGGGGCAGTCAAACAGTCACTAGTACAATGCCAATCTAATCTAGGAGAAGGGACTGGGATGATCGGATGAGCCAGGCTGCCAGGATCGAAATAGCGACATCATCTCATGATATCGTGCATCGCTGGTCTCTCGATCGGCTCAGCGAGCATCCTTATACTCCGCGTGATTAGCTTCTACTTCCTCCCTCAAACTGTGTACCTCAGTCCGAAGTAGAGCTAGTGTCTCGGCAGTCATCGAAGGTGGGGGCTCGTCCATCTGCTGTCGAATCTCGGCTGCCAGATCTGCGACATCAACCTCAATCTCCTCATCTGAGTCGATCTGGGGTCTGGCTCACTAACGTCTCCACTATAAAACCGCGGTATTTGAGACCTCTATGCCTGCTAGGGAGAAGTTCCTAAACCCTATCTTATCAAATTCAGTCATCGCGGTTGTCTCTCCATCGGTGATGTTACGACTGTGATAATGAAGAATGGAGGTGATGATGTGGCAGTAAGGGGTGCGTACCCGCCCCAGAGTGGTAACACTGGACACATATAGAATCGTGTGGAACATGTGAAGTCCAATGTCGATATCAAGATGATGGATCAATGCATATAGTAGGAAAGTGTGGAACGGTCGCATGGTCGTGACGCCCCTAGTGGATAAGGGTAGAATGCAGCGGACTAGAACTCTATAAAGAGCATAGTCCTGGACCTGAAGTTCAACAGACTAGAATCGTCTAGCTAAAGGGTTTCTAGCATCCCTATAGAAGTTGGAGTATAGAGTGTCTAGGTCAATGTGAGTGTAGGGGTCATCAAAAGGAGGATCCCTAGGAGGATAACAGCAGAAGGTGGACTGAGAGAGTCGTAGTCCAAGGAATCAGTTGAGCAAGGAGGGTGTTATTGTCAGGGGCATTCCTTGAACTATGGTGGCAAACATAAGGTCATTCTGCCTAACTATGTTGTTGTAAAATTCTGCACATTGGGTTGTGTTAATGGAATGAGTGCAGAATACAAGGTTGTCCAGTTGGTAAAAGTTGATTACATTCATGGCCAAGGGACAAGATTGAGTGAAGAATTGCCTGTTTAGGTAACTCATTTTTATTGGTTTGTAGGTGGCCCTAGCAAACTTATTGAAGAGTTCTAAGGTCGGGAACCTAGGGTCGGGGCTAGGTTCGGTATCGGGGTTTGATTGGTTTGCTCGGCATTTTCTAAGAGAAGAATCATGTGTTTAAAAGAAAGGAATTAAGAAAAGTAATTTTAAATGTGAAAAGGAAAAAATGAAACAAAAATTATACCGAGTAGCCATTCGGGGAGGCATGATCGCGGTTGAGGAAGCAAGAGGGTCACTTGGTCGCTTTAGAAGGAAAAGAGTTAGAGGGGAGAAGGGTTTTGGACGTGGCAAATGAATGGAATTTGGGTGGCTTATATAGAGGTATTGGCTTGTGCGCCCAGGAGGTCTCAAGCACCCGGGATAGGTGTCTACTGCGTTTGGCAGTGACCTACACCTGGACGGGGGCCGCCCGTGATGTCCCGGGTGCCCTGGTCAGAAAGGATAGCAGCTTTGCTGCCTTTGACATGTCCCGGGGGCGCCCTAGTTAGAGAAACATGATAGTTTTTCTGCCTTGACCGAAGTGAAAGAGATGTGGGGGGCGCCCGAGGAGTCACGGGCGCCCGGGTTAGGTGGGAAATGACAACTTTGTTATTTTGTTGACCAGTTTGACCATGGATTAATTATTTTGACCATGGTTTGACTACTCTGACCATGGTTTGACTAGTTTGACTATGGTTTGACTATTTTGACCATGGTTTGACTATTATTTAAATCAAGTAATAATCAAGTCCGTTCTAAGCTACAAAATTTAATGTTTGTACTAAACAACAGTACAAAGATAAACTTAATTTTATTTAAGTTAACTTTTACCATCTCACCCATTCTAGAGTTGTCAATCACGTTAGCCTTAAGGGTTTTTGTGAGACAGGTTTTGAATAGATAGATTTATATTGAAAGATCATGATTTATTTTGAAAAAGTTAAATTAATTTCGAAAACACTTATTTTGAATTTATTTTGAAAAAGAGTGTTTGAATCTACAATTGACTGAAACTTTGTGTTAGATTCAAATTTGACAAAGAATGATTTGAATTTGAATTTCAAAAATTGGCTTCCAGATCTTGGCAAGGCACTAGGCCTTCTTTGGTCGTAGCCTTATTGGATCATCAACCCTTTCCTTGACAAAGCCTTTTAATGAAATTTCATTTTCAAAATTCTGGTCTAACTAGTTTGGGTCTTGGATTGGTAGCTTCGGCTAGTTTCACTAGTCTAAAGAGACCAAGTAGAGTTTACTTGACCTTATTAGAAGAGGCTTCCCTAACGTACTATCATCTCACCACCATCCAATACTAGGTTGTTCAAATTTCAGTTTAATTGGTTCAGTCCTTAATCTAACCAGTCCTAAATCTAAGCATGGTAAATTATAGAAATTAAATAGACAAGCAATCATGCAATTTAAAACAAGAATAGAAATATATCTAACTATGAATATTGTTTTTAATTTGGCTCCCCCTGGACTAAAGCCACGATAATGGTTCGGCAAGATGTGAATCTTGTCCTTGGGGATCCAATACTGATTTGATCCAGTTTTTTGTTCAGGTATAGTTTGGGTACCCATGCCTGAATTTTAGGTCTGGACTGGTTCAGTACAGCATAGTATGATCTTTGTCTAGACTTGGTTCTATAGCCTAATCCAGATCGATTTAGAACCGACTTCTGTTTTTGAAGGATCATGTCAAGACCCTTGGAACCAGAAGTGAATCATTCTAAGGTTGTTCTGAGGTCCTTAACTTGAGTTTTCATGGAGGATTTCTCTTTCTCAAGTTTTTCAACTTGGGTAGAGGTTCCTTCTTGAACCTTCTCAGTTAAGGATCTAGAGTCAGCTCCCTCTTTCAGGAGTTTTATTTCCTGTCGGAGAGATTCGACTCGGATTTTGGCTTTTGCCAAGTCTCGAGAAAGATAGGCGATTAATTCCGACAATTGATTTCTAGAAAACCCACTTACAGTTATTTTGCCATCCTCTGAAAACGTGAGCTTTCGGTCATCCGGCTCCGATTCTGACTCGGTCTCGATTTCGTCTGAGGCAGTCAGGGCGAGCAAGTTCAACTGTGGGGCCTCTTCTTCTTCTTCAGAGGAAGACTCGTCCCACGTTGCTTGAAGAGGCTTCTTTCTTCTTGCTTTCTTGGCTTCTTTTAGGTTAGGGCATTCCGATTTGAAATGTCCCTTTTTGTTGCATTCGAAGCAAGTCACAATTGATTTGTTCTTAGTTGGTTCAGTTGGATCTTCGTTCTTTCGGCTGGTCTTTCTTCTATTGGATTGATTCTTCAATTCCTTATAGTAGTTCTGGGCAAGCCGGACCAGCTTGGGTCGATCTCCTTCGCTCTCTTCTGAGTCTGAATCTGACTCACACTCGGGCTCAGGTTGAGGCTTCTTCTTGGTTTACCTGCAATAAAGGCAATGCCTTTCTCGGCCAGTGTGCAGTTAGTCTGCTCATGTAATTCAAGTTCGGAAAATAGTTCATCTAATTTAATTTTAGACAAGTCCCTTGAAACTTTGTACACATCTACCATAGATGCCCACAACGTGTTTCTTGGGAAAGCGTTAAGGGTATACCTGATCAGGTTACGGTTTTCTACCTTGTGACCGATTGTGTGAAGGTCGTTCATCAGTTCCTGAATTCTGGCGTGATGCTGGGCTGCTGTTTCACCGTCATTCATATTGATTGTGTACAACTTGTTCAGTAGTAAGTCCCTCTTGTTGATTCGGGTGTCGGAGGTTCCTTTGTGTAATTCAATTAGCTTACCCCAGAGTTCCTTTGCGCTGTTGAAAGGACCTACCCGGTTCAGCTCCTCTTTGGTTAGGCCGCATTGAAGTGTTTGAGTTGCTTTGGCGTCAGCTTCAAATTTTCTTTTGAGGGCGGTATCCCATTGAGTGTAGGATTGTTGTACACCGTCAGCAATCTTCGAAATTTCCAGTCCGGGCTGGATTATTATCCACATGTTCACCTGAGTTTTCAGGTGGACTTCCATCCTACTCTTCCAGTAGGAGAAATCCTCCCCACTGAAGAGCGGTGGTTAGGCGGTACTGAAGCCCTCTTGAATAGCCATTTAGAAATTATCTGAAAAAAAGAGAGAAAAAAAAACGTCCCAAGACTTGGTCTTGGATTAGTAGTGCAGGAAGAAGGAGAAAAAAATTTATCGAGTGGTGTTGCACCAATCTCGAATAACGATAAAAATTCGATTAAGAAAAATGAAGAAAATCCGAAAAAACAATTCTCAAATTGGTGGTTGCACCAAATTTGAGCATCCCCGCTCTGATACCACTTGTTGGATCGAGAGAATATGATAGAGGAGGGGGGTGAATATCATAAAAAACATTTCGGATTCGACGTTAAGAGAATACGCTGCGGAATTGAAAACACAGCACAAGAACTCCAGCACTTTTACTTGGTTCGGAGTCGCGGTCGACTCCTACTGCAAGGCCCACGGTCGTTGACCGTTTACTACGGGCAATTCTATATATGCGCAAATATTTACAGAAAAATATTACAGTTGTAGTATAGTAAACTGAAAATTTAACTCTTCGTTACCGACACCCGGCGTGGATCGTACTTCGAAGCAGAGGGTCATCGTCGACGCTTGAATCTCGAGATGGGAGGTTTTCGGAGCAGAGCGCTTGAGTCGAAGAGAGTATTGGCGTTGGAAGAATTGTCTTCGAAGCCTTGGGGGCCGAGCCCCATATATAGTGCACCAGGGGGCACCCGGGTCATTGGGGGCGCCCTCCACATGTCACTCGATCCGCAAACCTCTCGGTCAGCCTTTATCCCTCCAGGATCGGGCTCGAGGTTTGACGGGGGAGCTCGGGAAGCAGGGGCGCCCGGGTTGACTCAGTCTGCTGGCTTCTCGCTAACTTAACTCTATCTGCTTCGTTGGCTTGGACCCAGGGCGCCCGAGGCATCCGGGGCGCCTGCCCCAATGAGCTTCTGAAGCGTTACTTGCTTAGCTTGCATTGCCTTCACCTTGGGGGCGCCCGGGACCTCCGGAGTGCCCTGCCCAGCTGTTGCCCCTATCCTTTGGGGCGTTCTGAGCTGCAGAAACTCGTTCCTTCGGTCCTGCATCCAGGGTTAGTACCACACAAAACAAAGCAAGAATGTTAATGAATTTTACAGCCGTAGCTATCTTGGTTCTAACTTTGGGTCTCCAAAATAGAGCCCTAGGTCGAGCCGACGCCTACTGTTCCCTCGACGGGGAACACGCCCTCACCTACTCCTCTCAGGAGAGTTTACCTTTTGCCAACCGGCTCCCCCGGTTGGACATTTGCCCGATGCACCTGACCAGGTCTTCGTGCCCACCTTCCGAGCAGGTCTTCGGTGCCCAGCTCCTTGCCAGGACTTCGTGGCCAGCTCCTTGCCAGAGCTTTATGCCCAGTCCTCGACCAGGACTTCGTGCCCACCTTCCGAGCAGGTCTTCGATGCCCAGCTCCTTGCCAGGGCTTCGTGCCCAATCCTCGACCAGGACTTTGTGCCTAGTGTACCTAGGGCTTCTTTTACTGTATACTTAGTGAACATGTTAGATCAACATTATATCTTAACATTTGAAACCTTTGCCATTATCAAAACCTAGGTTTGACTTAGGTGCTGCTTGTACCAACAGTGAGGAGCTCGCGACATTTGATCGATCAGCCTGAACGATCTGAGGGTCTCCCTGATTGGTCACCAGATCGATCTGGCCACTCCCTGATCGGTCTCCAGACCGATCAGGAACTGAACAGAAAGTAACCAAAGTTTCTGTATGCTCCCTGATCGGTCACCAGACCGATCAAACTTATCTGGATCGGTCACCAGACCGATCCACGAGGAATCTCCTTGCCAACTTCCCTGATCGGTCACCAGACCGATCCAGGCAAGGTCAAATCCACTCTAAGTCACGAGAACAAGCTTCCAGCCCTTCTCTGACACATTCTTAGTCCCCCGGACCAAGACTCCATGCCTAGTTACACTCACCGGGACTTCAACCTAGCTTCCCAAGCTAGGACCTGGCTTCACTCACCAGGATTTCCATCACCTAACCCTCCGAGTTAGGATTTTCACACCAAGCCCTCCAAGCTAGGACTTTTCCACACCTAAACCTCTAAGTTAGGAATTTTCGCACCTAGTCCTCCAAGCTAGGACTTTTCACACCTAGCCCTCCAATCTAGGACTTTTTCACACCTAACCCTCCAAGTTAGGTTTTTTCACACCTAGCCCTCTAAGCTAGGACATTTTCACACCTCTCCAAGCTAGGACTTTTCACACCGAACTCTCCAAGTTATGAATTTTCACACCTAGCCCTCCAAGCTAGGACTTTTCACACCTAGCCCACCAAGCTAGGACTTTTTCACACCTAACCCTCCATGTTAGGACTTTTCACACTTAGCCCTCCAAACTAGGACTTTTTCACACCTAACCCTCGAAGTTAGGACTTTTTCCATGCCAGCGTGCGATCTCCCGATCCACCTGGACTTAATCTGAATTTAACCAAACTTAAATCGGTGTCAACACCAAAACAACAACCGGGCTAGACTGCATCAACACCTTCCTCCCCATCGGATGGGCTTGTTCTGCGGATCACTGGGTTAAAAAAGAATATAGAAAGTTATTGAAGAGCATGCGTACTTCCCCATTGGACGATACATAATTGGAAATACTTTTCTTAGTGTCGTGTAATGATGAACACTTAGATGCAAATAATAGTATCCTCCCCATCGGAGTCACTGCTATTATTTGTAGGGCCGAAGAGGACCAACTATTAATTTTATTTGTCAAAAAGTTAGGTTAACAAGATAATAAAATTAATGGGTAAAACCTCCTCTCACAAATGTAGAATTCATATACGTCGACACCATCATGGCATACAATATTCCCGGTGTTTTGATGTGTTGATTGATTTTAAAAATTTATTGATTGAGGAGTCAATTTATTTTCGAAATCTAAAGTGTGTGATTGTTGTGATTCTCAGGTATTTTAAACTGGATCTAGACCCACTTGATTTAATTCAAAGAGAAAATGAACTTAATGCCCCTAATAATAATGATTGGGAATTAAACCTGGACTTTGTCGAAACTGCCGAGGAATCCAAATGTGATCTTGTCGAGTTTAGAGTCATTAACATCAGGCTTCTTCTATTACCAGTGATAAAACTTCCAAGCTCGATGAACTCTTCGGACACCATAATCGGGTCGCTAGGCAAGAAGTCATGAAGAACTTGACAACAACCAGCAGGATTGAGGGAATGCCCGTAAGGGAACATGTTCTCAAGATGATGGCTTGGCTGAAGAGATGGAAATCCTTGAAGCACAAATCGATGGGGAAACCCATGTCGATCTAATCCTCCAATCTCTACCAAAGAGTTTTGAGAAGTTTTGCCTAAGCTACAATATGGGCAAACACTCATATTCGTGGGCAGAACTTCTAACAGAACTTGAGGCAGCAGAAGGGTTTCCTCTTAAGAGTTCATAGACTTTCATTGCTCAAGGGTTTTCTACTTCTAAACCGAAAGGAAAGAAGAAGAAACAAGCTGGGGGCAAAGAAAGTAGCAGGATTACAGGGACCTCAGAGTTGCATGAAGAAGTCGAAAGGCAAGTGCTTCATGTGCAAGTAGTCTGGACATTGGTGTTGGGACCGGGTGCATGTTGACATGGATACGGGTTCGTAATTTTAAAATTTAATTACGTGCAGCGGAAAGTTTAGCATAAATAATTTCTCAAATTATTTTAACCACGTATCTAGCATGCAACCTTATGTTGTGGAGATATGATCATTCATTTAAAATTTTGCAGAAAGTAAACTAATTTACTTAATACCTCGTGTAACTCGTAGAAAGGGACGAGATCCAACCGTAGCGTCCCTTGGAAGCTCCGCCTCTATTCGCGTCCACGCCGAGTTTTCTTCGGGATGACTTCGCAAAGCCACGAGTTTCGTGCCGACAAGAACTACTAGATTCTCCAAAGGCAAGACAAGAATACCAAGAGAGAGATGAAAAACTAACCACCAAACGAAGAACGGAATCAAGATTCCGAGAGGAAGGAAGGAGTCGCGCCCGCTTCTTCTTCTTCTTCGTCTTCTTCTTGGTGGTGGAAGCTCATGGCTAAGGGGGAGGGCTCTATGGCCAGCGGCACTAGAAGAGGGAGAGGGAGAGAAGGAGAGGGAGAGAGGCTATGCAAGAATCCTTGATCTCTTGGATTAATATCCAAGCCTTGCCTTGGTACCTTTATATAGTAGCCTCTTAATCGCCAAGTCTAACGGAACAAATTTTTCATAAGAAATTTATCTTATAAATTTTTTCCATGAATTATTCCATTATGCCAAGTTTTTATTATAACTTAATTTTTAATAAAAAAAAACCATGTCTCCCCTTTTATTATGGAAAGAAATTTCTTTATATAAATTTCTTTATCATGGTAAATCAATCCATTATTGATTTTATAAAATAAAATAAACTAATCCAAGGTTTATTTTAATTTCCATGAAAAATAAATCTTTTTATATAAATTTCTTTATATAAATTTCTTTATACAAATTTCTTTATCCATAATTTTATAAGACAAACCACGCGCGGTTTATTTTATAAATTTGAAACAAACAATTTGGTTCTTCCCTCATATTGTGGCTGGCCAAACAAAGAGGGTGTGGACCCTCTTTGGCCGGCCAAACCCAAGCCGAAACCGTACGAATTAAACTCATTTAATTCGTCCAATAAGTCTTCAAAAGACTTAGCCATTTTATGCATCCGATGCGTCTCTGAAATATTCAGATTCGACTTATCTCTCTTGATCGGAAAATCCAATTTTCAACTCGTTTTAAATCCCTCGGATTACTCGTAGTGCGTGTGACTAAATAAGCTTTCGATTTATGTTGGCCGTCTATAATTAACCAATTATAGAACGATCATGAATGGCACCTAGTAGTACATCATGATCCCCAATTAATTGAAAGATCAACGGTTGACCTCAGAAACTATTCTGAAACCCTTCAGCAGCTTTAATGAATCGTGCCTCATTCCCTTCACCATCTTATACCCCCTTGGTTCAGGACATGATCTATGTGTGTCAGTCCCCACTAGGCTGACTACGTCACACCTAGCCCAAGCAATGTCTTTCTCGTCCAACGGATTCTAATTACTCTCATGTATCTGAGATATTCATACTCTGATCATGTGATGCTCTGGCCAGAGGCTTCGAGTAACAATCCGACGATAGGCCTTGCGTATACATATCCTCGCAAGGAGTGGTGAATCCTTTGTAGGCTGCTCAAACATCTTCGGGCACTTCGGCTTATACCCAACCATCCTGGGTCCACACCACCTTGGAGATGCTTGCTTAAGTTGTCAAAGTATAAGTCTCCATGACCAAGATGACTTGAACACCGCAAGTCAAAGGAACATCGGACTTAAGCTGTAGTAAGAACTTCATTGACATATCTATATGTAGATTACCATATGAAGTTTTACAGCTAGTCACTCCAATGAACTAGTTCCCTTAACTAGCATTCATGTTTATCTCCAGACATCCCAATGTCACCAGCCAGTGAGAATCAGCTGATTAGAGAATAACCCATGCTAGTCTTAACAGAATTGATAGTGTCCGTATTTATCAATTCATCGACTAGGGACAATTTCAATACTTCACAATTTCACATGTAGAGATAATCACTAGTTGTGAATTCATCACAAATTCTCTCATGCTGTGAATTGTATTGCGGACATCCAGTAAATGAGTTTAAGATCTCAATCAAATACACGAACATGTATACTCAAATAGTCAATATTCATTTATTAAAGTAAATGATTACAATCATAAGGCGATTGCCTTAGGACACTTCTCTCATATTACAAACAAACTCCCACTTGGCCTAATGCCAATCGCTACGGTATCCAATACCACATGCTCTAACTTGACCCTCAAACTTGCTTTGAGGCAAGGCTATAGTTAAAGGATCCGTTAAATTCCTTTCAGTGGGAATTTTCTCAATTTGTATATCATTCCTACTTATAATCTCTCTGATCAGATGATAGCGGCGAAGCACGTGTTTGGATCGTTGATGAGACCTTGGTTCCTTTGCTTGTGCAATAGCTCCATTGTTGTCGTAGTAAACCGGTATTGCTTCATATATTAGGAAGCCGCAATATATTCCGCTTCCATGGTAGAATCCGCTACAGTGTCTTGCTTGGAACTCTTCCAGCTTATTGCGCCTCCATTCAAAGTAAATACGTATCCAGACTAAGATTTGGAGTCATCCTTATCTGTCTGGAAACTGGCATCTGTATACCCACGTATTACCATATCTCCTTCTCCATATATTAGGAACACATCCTTAGTTCTTCTTAAGTACTTAAGGATTGTCTTGATAGCCGCCCAATGATCCATTCCTGGATCAGACTGGTATCTGCTCTTGACGCTCAGAGCATACGATACATCGGGCCTAGTACATAACATACCATACATGATAGATCCTATCACGGATGCATAAGGAATCTTATTCATGCAAATCCTCTCGTCTTCTATGCGCGGACACATAGACTTTGAAAGGTTGATCCCATGCCTGATGGGAAGGTAACCTTTCTTGGATTCCGACATGCTAAACCTTTTTAGCACTCGATCTATATATGTAGATTGCGAAAGACCAAGCAACCGTTTTGATCTATCTCTATAGATTCTAATCCCAAGGATATAGGTTGTTTCTCCTAGGTCTTTCATGGAGAAAGTTTTGGACAACCAAATTTTAACCGACTGTAAGACTGATATATCGTTTCCTATAAGTAATATGTCATCGACATATCATGCTAGGAATACGACTGCACTCCCACTAACCTTCTTGTAAACACAAGGTTCGTCAGGATTTTGTGAGAAATCAAACTCTTTGATTGTCTCATCAAAACGGATGTTCCAGCTCCTGGATGCTTGCTTCAATCCATATATGGATTGTCGAAGCTTGCATATTTTGGTTTTATCAACCGATGTGAAACCTTCAGGTTGTATCATGTATTCATCCTCAAGCAAGTTTCCATTAAGGAAAGCTATTTTCACATCCATTTGCCATATCTCATAATCATAATGAGCTGCTATGGCCAGGAGCATCCGAATGGATTTAGGCATAGCTACTGGCGAATAGGTTTCGTCATAATCAATTCCTTATTTCTGACGATATCCTTTTACCACTAATCTAGCCTTAATGGTAACAACATTACCTTCCATGTCGGTTTTCTTCTTGAAAACCCACTTGCACCCTATGGGCTTAATCCCTTCAGGTGGGTTAACCAAGTCCCATACTTGATTTTCGTACATGGAATCCATTTCCGACTTCATGGCTTCAAGCCATTTGTCCCTTTCTGAACTTTTCAGAACATCTTCATAACTGATAGGTTCGTCATCGCTTATGAGTAACACGTCGTTCGATTCACTTATGAGAAATCTGTATCTCTCTAGAATATTGCGTGTCCTATCAGACCTACGAAGAGGTGGTGTTGTTTTAGGTTCAACTGATAGCTCATCATTATGAGTTATTGGTTGTGGGTCTAGACTAGGTGTCTCTGTAATGTCTATTGGAGTTTCTTGAACATCATCATGTTCAATGCCACTCCCACTATTTTCTTGTAAAAGAAATTCTTTTTCCAGAAATACAGCATGGCTTGAAACAAACTTTTTTTGTTCCAAGGGATGATAGAATTGGTAACCCTTTGTTTCCTTAGGGTATCCAATAAATAGACATTTATCAGACTAAGCATCCAATTTGTCTGATACAGTCCGCTTAACATAAGCAGGACAACCCCATATCTTAAGGTGAGTTAAGTGAGGTTTCTTACTATTCCACGTCTCATATGGAGTAGTAGAGACTACCTTGGTCGGGACTCTATTTAGCAAGTAAACAGCTGTCTTGAGCGCATAACCCCAAAAGGATTTTGGAAGAGTTGAATGATTCATCATAGATCTAACCATGTCCATCAAGGTTCGGTTACACCTCTCAGATACACCATTATGTTGTGGTATATACAGCGGAGTCCATTGAGATAATATCTCATTGCCCCTAAGATAATCTTGAAACTCTTGACTTAAGTATTCACCACCCCGATCGGATCGAAGTATCTTAATACTTTTGCCAAGCTGTTTCTCTACTTCATTTCTGAACTCTTTGAATTTCTCAAAAGCTTCAGATTTGTGTTTCATCAAGAACACATACCCGAATCGTGAGTGATCATCGAAAAAGGTAATGAAGTAGCTATAGCCTCCTTGTGCAAGAGTTGACATTGGTCCACATACATCAGTATGTATTAGACCAAACAATTCTCCCACTGGATTACCTTTTCCGGAAAAGGGTAATTTGGCCATCTTGCCTTTTAAGCATGATTCGCATGTATCAAATAAACCGGGTTCAAATGATTCTAAAAATCCACATCGGTGTAATTTGGTCATGCGTTTCTTACTTACATGGCCAAGACGACAATGCCACGTATAGGAGTCTATTTGATTATCTATTCGAGCACGTTTGTTGCTAACTTCGATATTGAAAACGTCACCAGATAAATCTAAAGTGTAGATACCATTGCACAAAGTTCCGGTCCCATAAAGAACACCATTTAAAGTTATGTAACAACAATTGTTACTAAAAGTTAAATGATAACCCTTTTCATTCAAACATGAAATAGATACAATGTTCTTTATTAACGAAGGAACAAAATAACAATTATCCAATTCTAAGACACGTCCAGTAGGGAGCTTTAGCAAATATGTTCCGATGGCAACAGCAGCAATCTTTGCTCCATTTCCAACTCGCAAATTCGCTTCTCCCTTGACGAGTCTTCTTCTATTCCTTAGCCCCTGTATGTCATTACATATATGTGAGCTACACCCAGTATCAAGTACCCAGGTGGCTGAGGAATTAGAGTGACATTCAATAATGAAGATACCTGAAGAGGATGGGGCATCGGATGCCTTCTTCTTCAAGGACTCAAGATAAACCTTGCAGTTTCTTCGCCAGTGACCCTCCTTGCCACAGTGATAGCAGGTGCCTTTTGGGGTCTTTTCAGTCTTTTTGGCCTTTTTCTTCTTTCCCTTATTCTGTTCTTTGGTCTTCCTCTTAGAACCTTTCTTCGAAGAACCAACTAACAGTACCGTCTTCTGATCCTACTTCACAAAAGGCTCTATAGTCTTTAGCAGGTTTAGCAACTCAGGAATGGTAGTCTCCAGCTTGTTCATCCGATAGTTCATCACAAATTGTGAATAACTTTTGGGTAAACAATGCAGAATTAAGTCAATACTTAGTTCATGATCCATTGCAAAACCGAGTGTGCCCAGTCGCTCAATGTACCCCAACATCTTCAACACAAACTATGAGACAGAAGTGCCTTCCTGCATCTTAGAGGTGAAGAGGAGTCTGGAGACCTCGAACCTTTCGGATCTCGCCTGCTCGTCAAATAACTCATGAAGATAGAAGATGATGGTATAAGCATCCATATGCTCATGCTGCTTTTGCAGCTCAGGTACCATAGCGGCTAGCATGATGCAACTCGCAAGTTCAGAATCGGTCACATGTTTCTGATAGGCCACTAACTGGTCTGGAGTTGCATTTTCTGGAGGACGGTTGGGAAGTTGATCTTCAAGGACATAAGCAAGCTTCTCTAGCTTGAGGACTATCCTCAGGTTTCGAAGCCAGTCCATGAAGTTTGGCCTAGTCAGTTTATTGGTGTCCAAAATCGAACGCAAATTCAGAGAAGACATGATCGAGTGATTATCCTAGAAATACAAATTGAGCTTATGTGAGAAGAATGATAAAAAATGCATCAACATACATTAATTAAATCCTATTTATTTTTTGAATTGAATAACCCTTTTTATCAATTCGGGAGATCGTAGGAACATCTCCAAATAGGTTGATATCCAACCATAGATAAGAACAACCATGGCTGTGGCCATCAAGTTATTCTTAGCTATGAAGGTTGGTAATTATACCGATTACATATCACATATATGTAACTATCACTTTATGCTATCAACTAATTGAATGTTTGTATAAATCATTGGGTTGTTAACTCATTAACAAGTATGCAACATTATACATAGCACCCAACTGCACCTCTCTTTACATCGACCTTGGCTGTGGCACAACAAATCGATGCTCCAAGCTTCAAGCTGACCCATTAATCAAGAAATAGTTTTAATATGGTTGGAGCTCATTCAACCGTTTAGTCAGGCTTGGATGTGTCCAACAACTAAAACTAAGGATTGACCTCTGACTCCAACTATATTAATCATAAACTAATTCCATGGTTTGAACATGTTGAGGTTCAAGCCGAGCATGGATGTGTCCATCAACCCAAACGAGAAACAAAACTCCGGTTCTAACCATATTAATGGAAGGTGTTGGCCTTAATATTTTGTAAGGGGTTTTGGGTCTCATCCTTTCTTTTCTAAGCACATTCATGACATATAATTATGTCATGTACTAACGATTTCCTTAATAAAGTATGTATGTGACTTAATTTATCAAGTCTCATTAATTGAATTAGGAACCGGATTTCCTAATTCTAATTTCATACTTTATTTAAGAAATTGTTTTGGGAAACAATTTCCTAAATTGTCATAATCAATTTCGGAAATAATATGTTTAAGACTTTGATTTCTCTAAATCAAATCTTATTAAATTAAGAGACAGATTCCCTTAATTCAACCACATATTATTTTCATGAAAATCTTATTTAAGAAAACTCTATAGGAAACCATTTTCCTAATTAATTTTGGAGACAACAATATGTAAGAGCTGTTGGATCGAGGAGCCCGATAGAGGGGGGTGAATATCGGAAAACTTTCGGATTATATTAAAGAGTACGTACGCAGCGGAATTAAACAAAAACAAAAACCAACACAAAGGACACAGTGATTTTTACTTGGTTCGGAGCCTGTGTCGACTCCTACTCCAAGGCCCACGATCGTTGATCATTTACTTTGGGCATTTCTATATGAGCGCAAATTCAGTTTACAAAAAAGAGATTACAAGTATAGCAACGTAAACTGTAAATAAAAAATTGAAACTCTTCTTTTACCGACGTCCGGTTGTAGGTTGACTTTCCGGAGCAGCGGGACGTCGTCGGCTCGAGTTAGGCAGTTTCCGGAGCAGGGCGTGAGCACAGAAGAGTATGGAAGCGTTGGAGCGATGTTGTTCTCAAGCTTGGGGTCGAGGGGTGCTATTTATAGCACATAGGACGCCCTGGACGTCGGGGGCGCCCTGCCACGTGTCATCCGATCCGTGCTTCGCTCGGTCAAGCGTTATCCCACCGGAATAGGGATGAGGTTTGACCTCTGGGGCGCCCTGGTCGCTGAGGGCACCTTGGTTGACTCGGTCTTCTCGGCTGGATAGAGTTGATCGCCTTTGCTGGCTTAAGCGCGAAGCGCCTTGGCTCCTGAGGGCGCCTTCAGTGCTGAGGGCGCCCTAGCTGACGAGGGCGCCCTGGCTGCTGAGGGTGCCTTGCCAGTAAGCAGCCGAAGCCCATTTTGCTTCGCTTGGTTCTGGTTCACCTTGAGGGCGCCCTGGACACTCAGGGCGCCTTACTCAGCTGTTGCCTCACTCCTTTGAGGCTCTCTGAGTTGCAGACACACGTTCCTTCGGTCCTGCATCAAGGGTTAGTCCAAAACACAATAAAACAATTAATTATTATTTTATACAGCCTTAGCTGTCTTGGTTCTGACTTTGGTCTCCAAAATGGAGCCCTAGGTTAAACCGACGCCTACTGTTCCCTCGACGGGGAACGCGTCCTCACCTACTCCACTCGGGAGAGTTTACCTGATGCCAACCGCTCCTTTGGTTGGACTTTTGTCTGACGGTCCATTGTCAGGTCTTGTGAACTGGCAGTCCTTCGCTAGTTGCCTAGCAGTCCTTCACTAGGGCTTTTGGTGCTGGCAGTCCTTCGCTAGGGCTTTTGGTGCTGGCAGTCCTTCGCCAGTGCCTAGCAGTCCTTCGCTAGGGCTTTGGATACTGGCAGTCCTTCGCCAGTTGCCTAGCAGTCCTTCGCTAGGGCTTGGATACTGGCAGTCCTTCGCCAGTTGCCTAGTAGTCCTTCGCTAGGGCTTGGATACTGGCAGTCCTTCGCCAGGTGCCTAGCAGTCCTTCGCTAGGTCTTGGATACTGGCAGTCCTTCGCCAGGTGCCTAGCAGTCCTTCGCTAGGGCTTTGTACTCTGCACACTCAAGAGACATGTTAGATCACAAACAAACTTAACTTTGAATCCTTTGCCAATATCAAAATATGGTTCGATATGGTGCTTCCTGCACCAACAAGAGCATCACCTCTTAAATCAAATAAGGAAATTATCGTTTGAGAATCACCTCAAAATTTCCAAGATTTGATTACATATTTTATTTATGGATTTATTAATTACAACAAATTATTTTCTTTGGGTGGCTCCCCGAGGCTCAGATACCCAAAAAAAGAAATTTGTTGTAAATCTAATTTGGTTCGCTCCCCGAGGCGTAACCAAATTAAACATGACAATTTTATTCAAAATAGGAAATTAAATTACAACAACTAACTTTATATTGGATGGCTCCCCGAGGCTCAATCCAAAATAAAGAATTTTGTTAATAATTTAAAACTAATTAGAATTTAATTGTCAATTAATGATCCATAAATTTGTCTAGACTTACTTGAAAGAAAGTGCCCAAAATTATGAGATTTCATAATAGGTTTTCAGAATAATTGTAAGTTTCTGGTACAAAGAAAACTTACATATTTTCAAAGTTGGAAAATTTCCAAAATAGAAAATTTTCAAAATTGGAAAGTTTTCAAAAATGGGAAGTTTTCACAATTATCATAAAATTTCAGAATCTAGGATATTTCAAAAGTTTGCGAAATTTCATGAGAATTTCCAAACTTTGAAATTCCTAAATCTAAAATTTATCATAATTGGAAAATTTTCCAAAATTGAGATCATGACAAAGTTTTCCACAAAACAATTATACGATTATGTCGAACACTAACCGGCTCTGATACCACTGTTGGGACCGGGTGCATGTTGACATGGATACGGGTTCGTAATTTTAAAATTTAATTACGTGCAGCGGAAGGTTTAGCATAAATAATTTCTCAAATTATTTTAACCACGTATCTAGCATGCAACCTTATGTTGTGGAGACATGATCATACATTTAAAATTTTGTAGAAAGTAAACTAATTTACTTAATACCTTGCGTAACTCGTAGAAAGGGACGAGATCCAACCGTAGCGTCCCTTGGAAGCTCCGCCTCTATTCGCGTCCACGCCGAGTTTTCTTCGGGATGACTTTGCAAAGCCATGAGTTTCGTGCCGACAAGAACTACTAGATTCTCCAAAGGCACGACAAGAATACCAAGAGAGAGATGAAAAAGTAACCACCAAACGAAGAACAGAATCAAGATTCCGGGAGGAAGGAAGGAGTCGCGCCCACTTCTTCTTCTTCTTCGGCTTCTTCTTGGTGGTGGAAGCTCACGGCTAACGGGGAGGGCTCTAGGGCCGGCGGCACTAGAAGAGGGAGAGGGAGAGAAGGAGAGGGAGAGAGGCTAGGCAAGAATCCTTGATCTCTTGGATTAATATCCAAGCCTTGCCTTGGTACCTTTATATAGTAGCCTCTTAATCGCTAAGTCTCCTCTTAACGGAATAAAATTTTCATAAGAAATTTATCTTATAAATTTTTTCCATGAATTATTACGTCATGCCAAGTTTTTATTATAACTTAATTTATAATAAAAACAACCATGTCTCTCCTTTTATTATTGAAAGAAATATCTTTATATAAATTTCTTTATCATGGTAAATCAAACCATTATTGATTTTATAAAATAAAATAAAGTAATCCAAGGTTTATTTTAATTTCCATGAAAAATAAATCTCTTTATATAAATTTCTTTATATAAATTTCTTTATACAAATTTCTTTTTTCGTAATTTTATAAGACAAACCACACGCGCTTTATTTTATAAATTTGAACCAAACAATTTGGTTCTTCCCTCTTATTGTGGTCGGCCAAACAAAGAGGGTGTGGACCCTCTTTGGCCGGCCAAACCCAAACCGAATCCGTACGAATTAAACTCATTTAATTCGTCCAATAAGTCTTCAATAGACTTAGCCATTTTATGCTTCCAATGCGTCTCTGAAATATTCAGATTCGACTTATCTCTCTTGATCGAAAAATCCAATTTTCAACTCATTTTAAATCCCTCGGATTACTCATAGTGTGTGTGACTAAATAGGCTTTCGATTTATGTTGGCCGTCTATAATTAACCAATTATAGAACGATCATGAGTGGCACCTAGTAGTACATCATGATCCCCAATTAATCGAAAGATCAACGGTTGACCTCAGAAACTATTCTGAAACCCTTCAGCAGCTTTAATTAATTGTGCCTCATTCCCTTCACCATCTTATACCCCCTTGGTTCAGGACATGGTCTATGTGTGTCAGTCCCCACTAGGATGACTACGTCACACCTAGCCCAAGCAATGTCTTTCTCGTCCAACGGATTCTAATTACTCTCATGTATCTGAGATATTCATACTCTGATCATGTGATGCTCTGGCCAGAGGCTTTGAGTAACAATCCGATGATAGGCCTTGGGTATACATCTCCTCGCAAGGAGTGGTGAATCCTTTGTAGGCTGTTCAAACATCTTCGGGCACTTCGGCTTATACCCAACCATCCTGGGTCCACACCTCCTTGGAGATGCTTGCTTAAGATGTCAAAGTATAAGTCTCCATGACCAAGATGACTTGAACACCGTAAGTCAAAGGAACATCACACTTAAGCTGCAGTAAGAACTTCATTGACATATCTATATGTAGATTACCATATGAATTTTTACAGCTAGTCACTCCAATGAACTAGTTCCCTTAACTAGCATTCATGTTTATCTCCGAACATCTCAATGTCACCAGCCAGTGAGAATCAGTTGATTAGAGAATAACCCATGCTAGTCTCAACAGAATTGATAGTGTCCGTATTTATCAATTCATCAACTAGGGACAATTTCAATACTTCACAATTGCACATGTAGAGATAGTCACTAGTTGTGAATTCATCACAAATTCTCTCATGCTGTGAATTGTATTGCGGACATCCAGTAAATGAGTTTAAGATCTCAATCAAATAGACGAACATGTATACTCAAATAGTGAATATTCATTTATTAAAGTAAATGATTATAATCATAAGGCGATTGCCTTAGGACACTTCTCTCATATTACTAACAATTGGAAGGCGGACTGCCCCCGTCGTCAGAGTAATAATTCAGGTATATCTTTTTCTGTTGTCGTTGTAACATTTTTAGCGGTGATATCTACCGGTACCTGGTGTGTAGATACAGATGCCACTAATCGTGTCTACATTTCTTTGCAGGGGTTCCAGGAAATCCGATGACTAGCTGAGGAGGAGATTACCATCTACATGGGATAGGCTACAATGATGACTTTTGTTGTGGGAGTTATTTTTTTATGTCGTTTAGATAGGATGATAAAAAGTTTTGGTTTTAGGGAGATTGCTTTTATGTACCTAAATTTTTGGAAAGAACATTTGTTCAGTTTCTAGAATAAGATATTCTATTGCTTTTATTATAAAAAGTGGAATAGAAAGATTATCTATTTAGGTACATTGATAGGCAATTGCTACCTTTTAAAACCAAAAGCTCCCATGATGCAATTAGATGTTAATAGCTTATCATCTAACCAAGATAAGAGAAAGGATCCTTTCGTGATGAACCAAACATATCTTTAGCATCTAAGGCTTGGTCTTATTAACCTTTAGTAGGATTCAAAGGTTGATAGCCAATGGGCCCTTGGGTTCATTGGTGGTGGAAGACTAGACTTCCTAAAAATCTTTGAATCTTGCTTGGAAGGTAAATGACCAAGAGACCTTTCTAGGCTAAGGGGTATAGAGTTAAAGGTATGTTAGGATTGATTCATCCTGATATGTGTAGGTCCTTATGTCTACCCCGGATAGTGGTAGCCTTGAATATTTCGTTTATTTTATAGACATTTATTCAAAGGTCAAAGTACATTTACTTGATTTACCGCAAGTATGAATCTTTGATTAGTTCAATGAATTTAAGACTGATGCGAAGAAACATCATGGTAAAAGTATGGAGACATTACGATTAGATCGTAGTGGCAAGTACCTTTTGCGATAGTTGTAGGACTTACTTATCAGAGATTGGGAATCAATCCCAATTCACTGCACCTGGTATGCCCCAACAGAACGGTGCAACAAAGAGAAGGAAAAGGTCTCTTATGGTAATGGTTAGTGTGGGATCGGATTGCATCAATAGAGGGGGGTGAATATCGATCGTTAAAATTTTCGTAAATAAAGAGAGTAATTGCGCAACCGAAAAAGCAAAAACAATTGCTAACACTTTTTGTTTTTACTTGGTTCGGAGTCGCAGTTGACTCCTACTCCAAGGACCACGGTCCTTGACCGTTTACGATGGGCAATTCTATATTTTCGTAAAAGTGATTACAAATTGAGTACAAATATAGAATCGTAAAATGAATTACAGCACTTTAAAAAAAATGAACTTTTACCGACGATCGGAGGTTTTGGAAGTTTGAAGCAGTGGGTCATCGTTGGCGCTTAAGTCCCGAGTACGGAGCTTGTCGGAGTGTAGCGCTTGAACGAAAGTGTCGGAAGCAATTGATTTCCAAGTCTTGGGGGTGAACCCCTTTATATAGGGTTAACAGGGGTGCCTATGTTGAAGGGGGCGCCTGACACGTGGCCTCCTTTGCGCGAACCTCAATCCGCAAACTTGGCCAGCGCTTATCCCCTTCACTAGGGCGCCTGAGTTAACTGGCACAGGCACCTCAATGACTTGGTCCTGAGGCTTGCATGGTAGTTTGCTTCAAATGGCTAGAACCCTCTTTGGCTAGGGCGCCTGTCTCAATATAGGTGCCTAGCCCAGTGAGGCGCCTCACTCCATTGAGGCGCCTGAATGTAGAAAATTCATTCCTTCATTCCTACAATCAGGGTTAGTTCCAAAACACAGGAAGCATATAAATGATAAGATCAAACCATGTTTTACAGCCTGAGGTGTCTTGGTTTTGACTTTGGGCTTCCCAAATGGAACCCTAGGTCAAACCGATTCCTAATGCTCCCTCTTACGGGGAACGCGCCCTCACCTACTCCTCTCTGGAGAATTTACCTGTTTGCCAACCGGCTCCTCCGGTTGAACTTTTGCCCAGCTTCACTCACCAGGTCTTCGGTGCCTAGTCCCTGACCAGGTCATAGTGCCCAGCTTCACTCACTAGGTCTTAGTGCCCAACCTTACGTCAGGACTTAGTTGCCCAGCCTGCGGCCAGGACATAGTTCCTAGTGTACCTAGGACTTTACCTGCACACTTGATTAGCATTGTTAGATCGTAACATAACCTTAACTTCTGAACCTTTTGCCATAATCAAAACATAGGTTTGACTTTGGTGCTTCCGGCACCAACAATCTCCCCCTTTTTTATTTATGGCAACACGGTTCAAAAAGTTAAGTTAAAAAGCATTTTATAGTATATCTAACAACAAAAAGCATCTTATGAAATTTCAATTATCTCCCCCTGAAATAAACATTATCCCCCTAATCCTTTCAATGATAGCGGGGTTTTTGTAACCCTTCTAAATGCTTTTAGTTTGACTAAGTGTTTTTCAACATTAAGCAAAAGCATTTACACTCAAAAACTTAGACAATTTTTTGGAAAAGTTTTGTAAGCCTAAATTTCGTTTAAGAAAACCTTTTACTTAGAAAACTTTGTAAAAAGAAATTTGAACAAAATTTCTCTTCTTTTTTGAGAATTTTTAGTTGGGAAAACTTTTTGCACACTTAAAAATTTGGTTGAAAACATTTTGTGCAAAAAAAACATTTTTATTTGAAAAATTCTTTTAAGGAATTTTTTAAACATGTTTTTGCCAAAATTTATTCTCTAGTAAAAACTTTACTTAGAAACATTTGCCAAAAATTTCAAAAGATTTTTGCTTAGACAAACTTTTGTTTCCCAAGGAAAATTTTACATAGAGAAGAAAATACTCTTCGAAAGTTTTGAACCACTTAGAAATTTTTGCAATCACATAAAAATTCAGAAGAAAATTTCGAAGTACTTAAAAATTTTGAAGCACTTAAAAAATTTGAGACACTTAGATAACAATTTTGAAAGAACTTAAACAAAAAAATTTCTCTATCTTTTCTCCTTTCTCTCCCCTTTGCCATTTATATAAAAAAATGATAATAATTATTGCAAGTAAATTTTGAATTAGAGCTAGTTTTAAAAAAAATTGAAAGTCTGTATTAAACCAACTTTAATGAATTCAAGAAAAAAATCAAACCAAATTAAACCGATCTTGTTCAGGTTATGAAACAGTAGCTTTCACTAGAGTTAGTCAAGTTAAGTGATCTGATCAAGTTAGATTTTCTAACTTGACACTTTAACCTGATTGCTGTTCAACTTGTATTTATTGCCCCAATTACTGTAGATGCACTGACTTAAAGCAACTTGAATCAAGGCATAAACCTAAACATCTCATCCAGTCCAGGTTATCAATCAACAGTACCCTAGGGTGCTTGTGAGATGCTAACTTCTAGATCTATAGGTGCATACAGTTCTAGGGTTAGGGCCTAAGTTAATTCCATTTTACGCTAAAACCCTAGTTTTGAAAGGGGTAGTTTTTATAAAAACTAAGTCAGAAAATCATTTTAAATTTCAAAAACTTGATAAAAGGAATGATTTTTCAAATTGCTAATTTTCGAAACAAATTTGCACAAATAGGAAATCAAATTTTTAAAAAATATAGAACAATCCTATTCTACTAAGCACAACCCCAACTACCTTCTTAGTGAGCTAAACTCAGATTCAGGTAAGGGTTTGGTAAAAATGTCAGCTAAATTAGATTTTGAGTCCACATGCTTAAGTACTATTTCGCCCTTGTCTACATGATCCCTTACAAAATGATGTTTAACTTCTATATGTTTTGTTCTGGAATGTTGAATTGGGTTTTTAGTCAAATTAATTAAACTAATGTTATCAATAAAAACTTGGGTTTGGGAGTAGTCATGATGGAAATCCTTAAGAGTGTGCATCATCCATAAAAGTTGTGTCACATACTCTCATTGGGTAACATATTCTGCTTCGGTTGTGGATAAGGCTACACAGTGTTGCTTTCTACTGCACCAGCTGACTAGACTATGTCCTAATAGTTGGTAACTTCCACTTGTACTCTTTTTATCTAACTTGCACCCAGCATAATCAGAGTTAGAATATCCTAATAATTCAAAAGTGGAAGTCCTAGGATACCAAATCCCTACATTTAGGATACCCTTAATGTATCGTAGAACACTTTTTTGGCAGCAAAGTGGGATTCCATAGCACAAGATTGGTATCTAGCACACATTCCTACAACAAACAAGATATCAGGCCTACTAGCAGTTAAGTACAGTAAGGTGCCAATCATGCTTCGATATAACTTTAAATCTACAGGTTTACCCTCAGGGTCATTATCAATTTTGACATTAGTAGCCATAGGGGTACTTAAGCTTTTAGAATTGTCCATTTTGAATTTCTTTATTAACTCTTTGGCATATTTGGATTGGTGAACATAATTGTCATCTCTAGTTTGCTTAATTTGTAACCCATAAAGTGCTTTTCTATGTTTAAAAACATATTCAGGTTTTTCTAGGTCCTCAAATCCTGGGGGTTGCCCTATATAAACTTCTTCTTTAATAAACCCATTTAGAAAAGCAGACTTGACATCCATTTTATATAGCTTAAACCCTCTATAGGCTACAAAGGCTAATAACATTCTAATTGACTCAAGTCTGGCTACTGGGCATAGGTTTCATCATAGTCTAACCTGTAAAGCCCAAAAATTTCCTCAAATAATTTTAGAAATATCCTAGGATTTTTCTAGAATTTTTAGATATTTTTATGGAATTTTTCCATAAAAAGAAGTGCCAAAAATAAATAAGGTGAGTTGGTGGCCTTAGGTGGGTTTTGAACCCGTAACCTCTAACTAGAGCAAACCCTTAGCATGGCTCCACGAACCACCAGGCCAATGAGAGTTCCGTTGAAGGAAATAATCGAGTATTCTAGATATGTATTTAACTTAGGATTTTTTTTTTCAACTTAATATAAATAACGAATTAAAGAATTAGAGGAGGAGATTTTAGGTTTTCGTGAGCCAGGGTGCAGCGCCGACGCCCCTCCTCCTCTCTTCCTCTTTTGCGTTTTCTTCTTCTTCTCCTCTTCTCTTGCAACCCAAGTCAAAGGAGAAGCCAAGGGAAGGTTTCAAGAGGCCCTATTCTCTACGGGGACCCTCGTAGACGCGAGGAGAACGCCAAGAAGTAAGAAGAACGTTGTAGTTCGACGTTTCCTCAGGAATTTCATAGTTTATTCGTAAGAAAAAACTAGCGCAGGAAGTAAGTATCCCTCACCTACAGTATAAGTAGTTTCGGTTGATATTTCATATGCCTTATTTCCTTGTATTTATGCTTTACGATTAGAAATCGTAAATTATGAACAAGCACGCATGTTAAGTGGTTGTTAGAATGTTCCGTTCAGTTAATGCTATAGAAAGCATTAAAGAATAGAAATCCTTGCTTCAGTTTATGATTGGGACCAAGGTCCCGTGGGATGGGCTCCTAGTTGCCCCTAGGTTTAGATAACCTAGTAAAAGCAAGAATCAAAAAAAAAAAAAGAAAAGTATAAAGGACTATTTTATTTTCAGTGGCATTATACCGGACTTCGGTCCAGGGATAGGCTCCAAGTTGCCTCTAGGTTTAGATAACCTAGTATGGGATGGGCTCCTAGTTGCCCCTAGGTTTAGATAACCTAGTAGAACCCTAATGGATTCGGGATTTGCTACCTCGGGTTTATTAGGGATGCGCGCACAGTTGGTACATTGCCGGGCCCACAGTAGTTGATTATTACTTTCACCTACTATATGTATTTAGTTTTCAGAAATTTATATTAGCATGTGGTGGATTTAATAATTAGTTTTATGTTAGTTAGTTCCAGTTCCAGTTCCAGTTCCATTTTAGATATGTATGTCATGTTATAGCTTACTTTACAGTTTTAATTCAGTATGTGCCATGTTTGAGTTATATGCCATGACATCCTATGATATGTATTTTAGCGTGAGCCTAACATGATTACTTATAGATATGAGCATGTATGTGCATAGCATGTTTTACAAAAGCATAATTCGAGTTTTCATGATTTTGTGAGGCTAGATGGTACTTACTAAGCTTTATGCTTATTAGTTTGCATTTCCTTATACTGCAGATACAGGTAAAGGAAAGCACTAGTAGCGGAGGCGGCGGGCTTAATGCAAAGTGTGTATGATGGTGGAGTTGGAATAAAAGTCTTCGGAACTTGCAAAGCATAGAATAACCCTCTTTATGTTTCTTTAGTTATTCCGCAATATATTATGTGAACAATATATGAACTTAAGTAGACTTGTATTCGTGGTGTCTAGTATGCTTCTTTAATTTTCTTGTTTATGCTTCTTCAGTTATTTCGCGATATATTATGAGAACCATGTACTAACCTGTTTAGACTCGTTATTTGTGGTGCCCAGTATATTAAAGTAGTTTACTTACCTGTGTTAATATTTGCTTAGCGAATGATGAAAGATATGAGTTACCACTTGTAATATGGTAATTTAGATCCATGCTTAAGCTTTAGAGAGAAGAACTTGATACTTTTGATTTACATGCTAAATACATAGGATATGCTTGTTTTAAGATATATGCACCATATAGAATGACATGTAGTAGCTAAGAATGCCCTTAGATATGAATAATGAATGGCTTCAATTAAGAAGTGGATACCAACTTGGCACGTTTATGTTTATGCTTTTACATATCGTTGTTGAAATTCCTAGGTTACGCAGTCAGAAATCAGTTAGATATATATATTTACGTAACGATCCGCCTTAAAGCTTAGTGTACTAGAAGGTGGGTCGTTACAGAGTGGTATCAGAGCAAGTTCCATCATTCCTCCACGCACACATCAGCATCAGACCTGCAGCTTCTATGTAAGAGTATCTCTCACATTACTATATTTTCTTGCTTTCAGATTTATAGTATTTTCATGTTATGCATGCTATCTGTTTTCTAGCCAGTTCTTGTTTACAGTTAACGGAAGCATGTTTAATACCTTAGTTTATATCTGATAGCATGTTTTAGAATTAAAATATGAATTGTATGATCCTCCTCTATTTTAGATAATGGCAAGAGGACACTTAGTTAGAAGAGCACCAGTTACTGAGCCTCAGCAGGAGGCAGACCACTCAGTGCCTCCAGCGGACCTGACAGAGGTAGTAGCACAACTGCAGAGACAGGTAGCGAAACAGCAGTAAGTAATTGCTGCTCTAACCGCTAATCAGCAGGCTACTCCCACTGTTACCCCAGAGCCCCAGGGGGAGACGCCGATAGTGACGGAGATTCCACCTGTGGCGCCAGTCCCACCAGACATGCCAGTAGCCCCAGCAACAGGGGCAAAAAGGGAAGCTTATCTGATCCAGTAGCAAAAAATCAAGCCAGAGACCTTCTCAGGCACCAGTGAACCATGGGATGCCCAAGCTTGGTTCAAGACCCTAGAGAGTACCATGGAGCTCCTAGACTGGCCTGAGCATGAGAAAGTAAAGTGCGCCTCCTTCTGCCTAGCCGGAGACGCACGTATGTGGTGGGAGCGTATCAAGATAAAACGCCCAGTCAATTAGATGACCTAGGCTAGCTTTGAAGATGAGTTCTTTGAAGAATTCTTCCACATGCGGGTCACAAACCGCCACTACGACGAGTTCACGGAATTTCGGCAGGGCGACCTATCAGTAGAGGAAGTCGTGAAGAGATTCAATAGGTTGGCGCGTCTGTGTCCCGAATTAGTCAGTACTGAACGAGAGCGAATCAGGCTAATGCTCAAGATGCTAAGGCCAGAGATAGCACTGAATGTGGCCAGCAGCGTCTATAGGCCGCAAACCTCAGAGGAACTAGTTAGCAGTGCTCTGATCACCGAGCATTACCTGAACAGCATGCGACAGCAGAAGGCAGTCGTGACAGAGAATAAGGGCCAAGGCAGTAGCACAGGAACTCAGAAACCCCAGGGCTCTAACTCTAACTGGAAAGGAAAGAATCAAGGCAAAAGAAAGCAGTGGAACAATCCAAAAGGGGAGCCAGCCAATAAGCAAACCAAGTATCCCACTTGTTCCAACTGTGGGAGACAGCACTCAGGAGTCTGCCGCCTGGGCACACGTGGGTGCTACACCTGTGGTCAGGAAGGGCATATGGCCAAGCAATGCTCTAACAAGGCCAACTTACCTCCCCCACAGCCTATTCAGTATGGAGGTAAGCCAGCTCAGCTTCACCTGATGCAGACGGCACTAGAGGGTCCTCAGATCAATCAAGGCAGATTAGAGGCTCCATCGGCTACTACAAATGCACGGGTTTTCTCACTGACCAGAGAGGATGTAGCCACCGCCTCTACAGTTGTTACAAGTTAGATTAGTATTTTAAACCTGCATGCATCTGTACTTTTCGATACTGGGGCAACCCATTGTACTTAGTGGTCAGTTTCTGACTACCCTGCCCTCCGGAGACATCATGGCATCCACACACTGGCTCCGTGCCATACCAGTCAGCATTTCAGACAGAGAGCTTTACTGTGATCTGGTAATACTGAATATGTCTGACTATGATTTCATTTTTGGGATGGACTTCCTGAGCAAATACGGCGCTTCTATAGAGTGCCGAAAAAGGAAAGTTGTATTCCAACCCGAGACAGGAGAGCAGTTTGAATACCTCGGAGAACCGAAGAAGAAGGCCAAGAAATTTCTCTCCGCCATGAAAGCACGGAAACTACTGAGTACAAGATGTGCTGGATTTCTAGCACATGTAGTCCATGCCGATCAAGTCAAGGACCAAAAGCTAGAAGAGGTCCCAGTGGTATGTGACTACCCATCAATCTTCCCTGACGAGTTACCAGGCTTAGCACCAGATAGGGAGATAGAGTTTGAGATAGATCTCATTCCAGGTACCAACCCCATTTCAAAAGCACCATACCGTATGGCTCCAGCAGAATTAAGAGAACTTTGGGAGTAACAACAGGAGCTGCTCGACAAGGGCTTCATACGCCCTAGTCATTCACCTTGGGGAGCTTCAGTGTTGTTCGTGAAGAAGAAAGACGGGTCCATGCGCCTATGTTCAGATTACCGGGCTCTGAATCAAGTCACCATCAAGAACCGGTACCCTCTTCCCAGGATCGATGATTTGTTCGACCAGCTAAAGGGATCCACAGTCTTCTCAAAGATAGATTTGAGGTCCAGCTATCACCAGGTCAAAGTCAGAGAGGGTGATATTCCGAAGACAGCTTTCAGAACCAGATATGGGCACTACGAGTTTGTAGTCATGCCTTTTGGGGTCACAAATGCTCCAGCGACATTCATGGACCTCATAAACAGAGTATTCCGGGAATACTTAGATAGGTTTGTCATCGTCTTCATTGATGACATTCTTATCTACTCAGAAACTCAGGAGGAACATGTCGAACATCTCAGGACAGTATTGCAGATTCTTCAGCAGAGCCAACTGTATGCAAAATTCTCAAAATGTGAGTTTTAGCTCGATCAGGTGTCTTTTCTAGGTCACGTCATCTCTAAGGATGGTGTGATGGTAGACCCTAGTAAAATAGAAGCAGTAAGTAACTGGGTTAGACCGAAGAATGTCAGTGAGATCAGAAGTTTTCTGGGCCTAGCCGGTTACTACAGGAAGTTTGTAGCAGATTTCTCCAGAATAGACTCCCCACTGACAACTCTTACCATGAAGAACAGGAAGTTTCAGTGGACAGAGGACTGCGAGAACAGATTTATAGAATTAAAGAGAAGATTGACTAGTGCTCCCATCCTGACACTTCCAGAGACCACTGACAGCTTCGACATATATAGTGATGCTTCTAAATTACGACTTGGAGCAGTGCTAATGCAGAATGGCAAGGTTATCGCCTATGCCTCTAGACAACTCAAGGATTATGAAAAGAACTACCTTACTCATGACCTTGAGCTAGCTGCAGTAGTGTTTGCTCTCAAGATCTGGAGGCATTACTTATACGGAGCTCAGTGTAGGATTTTCACAGATCATCAGAGCCTGAAGTATTTCTTTACTCAGAAGGATCTGAACATGAGGCAATGCAGATAGCTTGAGCTGGTCAAGGATTATGACATTGACATCCTCTACCACCCAGGTAAAGCTAATAAGGTGGCAGACGCGCTTAGCAGGAAATCTAGTGCCACCCTACTAGCTTTGCCTACGATGTCACAGCCCCTTCGGAAGGAAATATCAGAGTTCGGACTGGAAATTGTAGTTGGGCAGCTCTCCACTTTGACATTAGTGTCAACCCTGATTGAAGACATCCAGGCAGCACAGGATCAAGATCCTGACCTTCAGAAAATCAAGCAGGGGATAGCAAAAGCCGAAAATGGAGAATTTCGCCTATCAGATAATGGGACACTGTACTACGGTGACCGCTTATGTGTTCCGAACCAAGAAGAGCTCCGAAGGAAAATCCTAGAGGACGCACATAGATCTCCTTATACAATGCATCCTGGTTCCACCAAAATGTACCAAGACCTCAGGGGACATTTTTGGTGGCCTGGGATGAAGAGAGACATCGCCAGGTATGTCAGTACCTGTCTGACATGCCAAAGGGTCAAGGCAGAACATCAGAGACCAAGTGGAGTTCTGCAGCCTATTCAAATTCCAAAATGGAAATGGGAAGATATTTCCATGGATTTTATAGTGGGACTACCCCGAACAACGAATGAATATGATGCAATCTGGGTAATAGTAGACAGATTGACTAAGTCTGCCCACTTCCTAGATATCAGGATCTCCTATTCTATGGAACAGCTAGCTCAGTTATACCTCAAGGAGATCGTTAGACTACATGGGGTCCCTAGGAGTATCATCACAGATCGGGACAGTAGGTTCACTTCACTCTTCTGGGAGTGCGTACAGACAGCACTAGGCACCATACTGAAGTTTAGCACAACTTTCCATCCTCAGACAGATGGTCAGACAGAGAGAGTTAATCAAGTACTAGAAGATATGCTCAGAGCTTGTGCTCTAGATTTCAAGGGCAGTTGGTGCAGATTCCTGTGCTTAGCAGAATTCACCTACAACAATAGTTATCAGGCCACTATCGGCATAGCACCCTACGAGGCTTTATATGGGCGGAGGTGTAGATCTCCTATCTGCTGGTACGAGGGTGGTGAGAGGCAAGAGTTAGGCCTACAGACAGATCTTATGGATGATACCACCGTAGCCATACAGCAGATCTACCAGAGAATAGAAACAGCTCAGAGCCGCCAGAAGAGCTATGCTGATACACGGCGCAGACCATTAGAGTTTGAAGTTGGGGATTCAGTATTCCTCAAAGTGGCTCCCATGAAGGGAGTGATGCGTTTTGGGAAGAAGGGCAAGCTGAGTCCCAGATATGTAGGACCATACCCCATCACTAGAATAGTTGGCAAAGAGCTTATGAGTTGGATCTACCTCAGGAGATGTCAGCTATCCACAATGTATTTCATGTTTCCATGCTAAAGAAGCATATCCCAGATGCCACCCAGGTGATAGAGCCACAGACGGTACAAGTTCGCGAAGATCTTAGTTATGATAGTCGGCCTATCCAGATAATAGACCGAGCAGTTAAGAAATTGTGAAACAAGGAGGTACCATTAGCGAAAGTCATATGGCAAAATCACAGAGTAGAAGAGGCAACCTGGGAACCAGAGGATAGCATGAGACAGAAATATCCAGAGTTGTTTTAAGTTCAAAGATGAACTTTTTATAAGGTATGGGGGATTGTAAAACCCAAAAATTTCCTCAAATAATTTTAGAAATATCCTAGGATTTTTCTGGAATTTTTAGATATTTTTATGGAATTTTTCCATAAAAAGATGTGCCAAAAATAAAGAAGGTGAGTTGGTGGCCTTAGATGGGTTTTGAACCCGCAACCTCTAACTAGAGCAAACCCTTAGCATGGCTCCACGAACCACCAGGCCAATGAGAGTTTCGTTGAAGGAAATAATCGAGTATTCTAGATATGTATTTAACTTAGGATTTTTTTTTACAACTTAATATAAATAACTAATTAAAGAATTAGAGGAGGAGATTTTAGGTTTTCGTGAGCCAGGGTGCAGCGCCGACGCCCCTCCTCCTCTCCTCTTCCTCTTTTGTGTTTTCTTCCTCTTCTCCTCTTCTCTTGCCGCCCAAGACAAAGGAGAAGCCAAGGGAAGGTCTCAAGAGGCCCTATTCTCTACGGGGACCCTCGTAGACGCGAGGAGAACGCCAAGAAGCAAGAAGAACATTGTAGTTCGATGTTTCCTCAGGAATTTCAGAGTTTATTCGTAAGAAAAACCTAGCATAGGAAGTAAGTATCCCTCACCTACAGTATAAGTAGTTTCGGTTGATATTTCATATGCCTTATTTCCTTGTATTTATGCTTTACGATTATAAATCGTAAATTATGAACAAGCACGCACGTTTAGTGGTTGTTAGAATGTTCCGTTCAATTATTGCTATAGAAAGCATTAAAGAATAGAAATCCTTTCTTCAGTTTATGATTGGGACCAAGGTCCCGTGGGATGGGCTCCTAGTTGCCCCTAGGTTTAGATAACCTAGTAAAATCAAGAATCAAAAAAAAAAGTATAAAGGACTATTTTATTTTCAGTGGCATTATACCAGACTTCGGTCCAAGGATAGGCTCCAAGTTGCCTCTAGGTTTAGATAACCTAGTATGGGATGGGCTCCTAGTTGCCCCTAGGTTTATATAACCTAGTAGAACCCTAATGGATTCGGGATTTGCTACATCGGGTTTATTAGGGATGTGCGCACAGTTGGTACATTGCCGGGCCCACAGTAGTTGATTATTACTTTCACCTACTATATGTATTTAGTTTTCAGAAATTTATATTAGCATGTAGTGGATTTAATAATTAGTTTTATGTTAGTTAGTTCCAGTTCTAGTTCAGATATGTATGTCATGCTATAGCTTACTTTTCCGTTTTAGTTCAGTATGTGCCATGTCTCAGTTATATGCCATGACATCCTATGATATGTATTTTAGTGTGAGCCTAACATGATTACTTATGGATATGAGCATGTATGTGCATAGCATGTTTTACAAAAGCATAATTCGAGTTTTCATGGTTTTGTGAGGCTAGATGGTACTTACTAAGCTTTATGCTTATTAGTTTGCATTTCCTTATACTGCAGATACAGGTAAAGGAACGCACTAGTAGCGGAGGTGGCGGGCTTGATGCAAAGTGTGTGTGATAGTGGAGTTGGAATAAAAGTCTTCGGAACTTGCAAAGCATAGAATAACCCTCTTTATGTTTCTTTAGTTATTCCGCAATATATTATGTGAACCATATATGAACTTAAGTAGACTTGTATTCGTGGTGTCTAGTATGCTTCTTTAATTTTCTTGTTTATGCTTCTTCAGATATTTCACGATATATTATGAGAACCATGTACTAATTTGTTTAGACTCGTTATTTGTGGTGCCCAGTATATTAAAGTAGTTTACTTACCTGTGTTAATACTTGCTTAGCGAATGTTGAATGATATGAGTTACCACTTGTAATATGGTAATTTAGACCCATGCTTAAGCTTTAGAGATAAGAACTTGATACTTTTGATTTACATGCTAAATACATAGGATATGCTTGTTTTAAGATATATGCATCATATAGAATGACATGTAGTAGCTAAGAATGCCCTTAGATATGAATAATGAATGGTTTCAATAAAGAAGTTGATACCAACTTGGCATGTTTATGTTTATGCTTTTACATATCGTTGTTGAAATTCCTAAGTTACGCAGTCAGAAATCAGTTAGATATATATATTTACGTAACGATCCGCCTTAAAGCTTAGTGTACTAGAAGGTGGGTCGTTACATAACCCTTCGACCTGATTAAACCCTTTAGCTACTAAGCATTCTTTATTTCTAACAATTTCCCCTTGATTATTTAGTTTGTTACTAAAAACCCACTTAGTATCTATAATAGATTTGCCCTCAGGTTTAGGTACTAGTTCTCATACTTGATTTCTTTCAAATTGGGCTAACTCTTCCTGCATTGCTATGATCCAATCAGGGTCAGGTAGGGCTTTCTCTATAGTCTTAGGTTCGATTTTTGAAATGAGTGTTATCTGACTAAGATTTCTATAGTAGGACCTAGTTCTGACTCCTAAGGTTGGATCACCCATAATTTGATCAAAGGATGATTGAGTCAGGGTTTCTTTGTCCTTCTAAAACTAGGTTCAGTCTCAGGTCCGGCTTGACGGTTCGGTTCAATGTTTGGTTCAACTACTTGGTTTGGTTCAATTATTGGTTCAGTTGATACCTTAGCAGTTGGTTCAGGTGTTATTTCATTTAGTGGTTCAATCAGAGGTTCAATTGATGATTCAATTATTGGTTCACTGTCTTCTTGATCAAGATTTTATTGGTTTAAATTTTGATTATCTTTTGGTTCGACTTCTTCATAAAAAATTAAATTACTAGTTTCTTCAATTTTGTGGATTTGTTTATTATAAACCCTATAGGCTCTACTAGTTGTTGAATATCCTAAGAAGATCCCTGGGTTAACTTAGATTGAAACTTACCTAGGTAGTCCTTAGTGTTAAAGATATGGACTTTTTAGGCAATCTATGATAATATAGTTTATAAGGGCTTTTATTGTGTCTTTTATTAATTAGGACTCTATTTTGAATATAGCATGTCGTACTTACCGCTTCTACCCAAAATTGGTTAGCAAGGTTATATTCATTAAGCATGGTTCTAGCGGCTTCCTGTAAGGTTCTATTTTTTCTTTCTACAATCCCATTTTGTTGGGAGGTTCTAGGATAGGAGAATTCATGAATATACCCATTGATTTTGCAGAATTCCTCAAATCTTAGATTTTCAAACTCTCCCCCGTGATCACTCCTAAGTCTTTTAATTTTAGTATCATTTTTATTTTCAATCATTTTGCATAAGTCAATAAATATGTTCAAGGTTTCATCCGTAGTTTTCAGGAACCTAACCTAGGTAAACCTTGTAGCGACCCGCCTTCTCCACCTTTGACGGATCGTTACTTTATCTACTTCTTGACTCTAATGCACGACTAAGAATGCGGAACTTCTTTTTTTTTTCTTTTAAATTCATCTAGGGATGATATTCTAACTCTAATAGTCATGCATGATACAATGACATACTTCCTTTCTCTAGAACTTCATTGCAATGGTACCAGTCGACTGCCATCTAACCAGTCGACTGGTATCGGCCACAGAAAGTTTCTGGGCGCGGCACCAGTTGACTGGCCTCTTGGCAGTCGACTGATGCATCGAACAGAAGCTGTCGTTCGATAGGGCAGTCGACTGATACTGAACCAGTCGACTGGCACGCCTAAAAATCTTAAATTCAGATTCGAAACCTTGCCTCAATGGTCCACCAAACTTATAGTTTCAAGCCATACAAAGACACAACACCATTTCTATACTCTATACTAGTTTCCTAAACATTTTAGCCAATCAAAACAACTTCATAAACTCGAAATTAGAACTTTTGCGGAAGAAATTGAGTTATGAAAATCTATATGAACTTTAAACTAGAGTTTTGTATCAAACTTAACTCCTATGCATTCATAATACCAAAACACACGTTCTACACCTTACTAAAGCATTTTGGAATGTAATGCAACTTTTCTAGGCATATTTATAGCAATAAAAACTTGATTCAAAGGGAAACTCACAATATCTTGGCACATGCATCAAATAGCTCCATCAAGTATCAATATTCAAAACTACTCACACTTATACTCCTCCAATGCAATCATAAGGATATGTATGCTAAATAAAATGACATGGAATCTTTACTCATGGTTTTAGGATATGCAAAATATCTAAAACGCAAATACTTGGATAAATGCTATATGATCTAACTTAAACTAAGACTTTATAATAAATGCACTTTAAGTCCTTCATTCATCTTGTCCCAAGGACCTCTCCAAGGTCAGCCACCACACACACGTCACTCAGCACCGCCTTGTCGCCTTCCGTCAGAATTGCTTGCCTTTACCTTTACCTGCAGCAAGAGGAAATGCAACTAATAAGCAAAAAGCTTAGTAAGTACTATCTAGCTCACAAAATCTTGAAAATGTGCAAACATGCTTTTTAAACAATGTGAAATCACATGAGATACTTTTATGCTTAAAAGAAAACTAAACCATGTATACTCAAGCATTAATAAGTCTCAACTTACTTGTTCTTGGCTTAACTTGAACTTTAGCAATTCTTTAACTTTAAATCTTCCTTTAACTTTTAGAAAACTTCTTTAAACTTTAGAAAACTTTGCTAAAGCATATACTTGAAAATAATAACTCACTTGGATCCACTTAAGATGTAAGTACCATCTTATGCGCGTTCCCTAAAAGGTTGGGGTAGCGAGCCACCAATCCTAATAGAGCAGACCTTGGTCTACCAGGGCCAAGACCTTAGAATTGGACACATGCATTTCTTTAACGATGCCCTTGGACGCCGGGTACTGGCCTTAGAAAATAAAATACTTACTTTTTCTTATCATGAATGCCTTGGCATTTTAACGAGCACCTTGTGTGCCCAAATCCCTATGTCTTGACTTTTGGGGATTTCTTAAGGCCTTGGCCTTTTCTTTTCTTATCTTTATCTTCTCTTTTCTTTTCTCATAACTTTTCTTAGACCCTAACCTCATATAGGGTAGTTAATTAAACTTATACAAGAATGGATTAAACTAGAGTTACATGCAAAATCATAAACTCAAGGAAAATTGCACTTTTAACTTTCTAACGGGAAAAACTTACGGAAAAACCGCCTCTTACTGCAGGTGAGCAGTACTTACATTGATATCTTGGACTTACAACCAAAATTGACGTCTAGGGCTCGGGAGAAACTTGAGATCTCGATGAACCATTCACGCCTACGCGTTCCTCTCGTCGAGACGAACGAAACGCTCCGCACCCTTTGGTTCTTCCTTGGCCGGCGCCCCCTTAGAGGAGAAGAGGAGGCCTTGGTGTGGTTGGTGTGCGCACAAGAGAGGGGGAGAGGGGTCGGCGGATGGTGACGAGGAGAGGTTGCCGAACCAAAATAAAAACCCCACTTAAGTCCTTCTATTTATACCAAGGGTTATTTCGGTTCAACTTATAACTTAACTTAATATCTCTCTATTTTCTTTCAGCACACCCCTGCTGGGGCGCCTGGTTAACCCGACCAACTTAAGTCGTTGATCCCATGGGAGGTCTCGGGTTCAAAACTCGTCCAGGCAACTTTTTACCGGAAATTCTATTTCTTTCAATAAAATACTAAACGGACTCGGAAAATTCCATAAAAATATTCTAAAAATTTCTAAAAATATCTAGAATATTTCTAAAACATTTTTAACTAATTTCAAGGACTTTAAGGACTTAAAATGGAAATTTTTGGGGTGTTACAAACCTAGAGTAATCGTCGATAATTACTAAACAGTACCGATTCCCGCTTAGTGACTTGGCTTCATGTGAATCAAATAGGTCAAGGTACAGGAGCTCAAGTGTGGTTTCAGTTAAGTCTAATTGTGTTGGTTTGTCAGTAGACTTAGTTTGTTTACCTTGTTTACATGAGTTACAAATTATGTTCACAAAATTCTTGATTTTAGGTACACCTTTAATTAAACCAAGTTGAGTAATTTTAGAAATCAGCTTGACATGAGTGTGACCTAATCTTCTATGACAAAGGTTAGATTCTTCTAATTGCGTCAGAAAGCATTTTGGTACTAAGGGTAGATTAATAGTGTAAACATTATTTTTCCAAGTACCCTTAAGCATTATTTCTGAGTCTTGGAGGTTTCTAATAAGGCAGTCAGAGTTGGTGAAGGTAACTATGTAACCAGTATCACAGAGTTGACTAATACTAAGCAAATTAAACTTAAAATTTTCAAACAAAAGTACTTTCTTAATAATGAAATCAGATTTATGTTCAATGTTACATGACCCAATTACTTTGAGTGTAGCATTGTTGCCAAATGCTACTGAGCCTAGGTTCTTGAACTTGATTTTAGTGAATTTCAATTTGTCTCCAGTCATGTATCTGGAGCATCCACTATCCAATATCCACTGGTCCAAATCTTTATGTTCGTACACATAAAGTATTTATTGATTTGGATCCATTAGAGTTAGGGATAGCTTAAATTAAATTTCACTGTTGGATCGGAGAAAATCGATAGAGGGGGGTGAAGAGAGGTTCTGGTGGTCCGGTATGAAGAGAGATGTGGCTCAACATGTCAGTACTTGCATGACTTGCCAGCAAGTGAAAGCAGAACACCAGCGACCCGGAGGAGTTCTGCAGTCACTTCCAATTCCGGAATGGAAATGGGAAGATATCTCAATGGATTTCATTTCA
Organism: Boesenbergia rotunda; assembly: GCA_024364735.1. Classification (NCBI taxonomy): domain Eukaryota; kingdom Viridiplantae; phylum Streptophyta; class Magnoliopsida; order Zingiberales; family Zingiberaceae; genus Boesenbergia; species Boesenbergia rotunda. The sequence continues at coordinate 252,957 of JAGFNQ010004444.1, forward strand.
GGACTTCCCCGGACTACAAATGGATATGATGCGATATGGGTCATTGTGGACAGGCTGACGAAGTCTACTCACTTCTTAGCAATCAAGATGACTTATTCGATTGAGCAACTGGCTCAATTATATGTTAAGGAGATAATCAGACTTCATGGAGTTCCCAAGACCATCATCTCAGATAGGGATGGTCGCTTTACTTCGCACATCTGGGAGTGTGTTCAGAAGTCTCTCGGCACTAAATTGTGATTTAGCACTGCCTTTCACCCTCAGACTGATGGGCAAACTGAACGGGTGAATCAAATACTAGAAGATATGTTGAGGGCTTGTGCCCTGGATTTCAAGGGAAGCTGGTGTCGATATCTATGCTTACCGGAATTCGCATACAACAATAGCTACCAAGCTACTATTGGAATGGCACCTTATGAAGCGTTGTATGGGAGGAGATGTAGGTCTCCGATCTGTTGGTATGAGAGTGGTGAAAAGAAGGAAATGGGGCTCACAACGGATGTCATCGATAGCACCACCCGAGCTATACAGAATATTCGACAACGGATAGAAACTGCTCAGAGCCGGCAGAAGAGTTATGCCGATGTCCGGTGTAGACCACTGGAATTTAATGTTGGAGATTGGGTGTTTCTGAAAGTGGCTCCTATGAAGGGGGTGACAAGGTTTGGGAGGAAAGGAAAACTAAGTCCGCGCTATATGGGGTCATACCTGATTCTGAAAAGAGTTGGTAAAGTGGCATATAAGCTAGAGCTGCCTCTAGAGATGTCAGCTATCCATAATGTATTCCATGTGTCCCTGCTTAAAAGTGTATCCCAAATATGGACCAAGTGATCGAGCCGCAGACAGTGCAAGTGCAAGGGGACCTCAGTTATGAGAGCAGACCCATCCAGATTTTGGATAGGGAGGTTATGAAGCTGAGGAGTAAGGAGGTACCCTTAGTCAAGGTCCTATGGCAAAGTCAACGGTTCAAGGAAGCTACCTGGGAACGCGAGGACGAGATGAGGCGCAAGTACCCAGAGTTGTTCTATGTTCGAGGACGAACTTTCACGAGGTATGGGGGATTGTAACGACCCGAAAAATTCTCTTAATATTTCCTTAAAATATTAAGCATGTCTAGATAATTTTCTGAGGAACCTAGAAATATTAATGCGAACTTTGGCCTAGAAAATCCATGTTTTCTCATTTAAATTGGGAAAAAAGGGCACTAATGGGCCTTATATGGGCTTTTTAGTACCATAATTATTGGTGGATTTTAGGTGAAAATTAATATAAATATAAAGGGATTTTAATGAGAATTATTAACATAATTATGGGGGAATTTTTAGAGGATTTTTGGAATTTTATAGAAAACAATAGGAAATAAAAGAAAAATAAAATAAAAATAAGGTGCATGGACCAAGGATTGAACCTTGGACCCCTTGTACAACCATGCTTGCTCTAACCAACTCACCTAGCAAGGGAATGTTATGAGGGAATGAAGTGGATATTGGTTAAGGCTTAGAAGAAGATTAAGGGTCATGGAGAGACTCTTCATTTACCTCCTTAATGGGTTATAAAGAGGGAGGTTTGGGGGTTACCTTCTTCCTTCCATCAATTGCACTTTCTCCCCTCCTCCTTCCTCATCCTAGCCGAAACCTCAAGGAGAGGTTCTCCCTTGGAAAAGCTCCACAAGAAGGTCTCATCTCCAAGATCTAAGGGATTTCCAAGGATACAAGGGCAAGGGGGTTCAAGTGTCCAAAGGATTTACAATTTCCTGCTCTTTTAAGGTTTAAATATCAAGATCAACCAAGGTAAGACTCCCTCACCTTTGGTATAAGAGTTCCTTATGTTTTTAGCATGATATATTGGTTGGTTTTTGGGATTTGATGTTAAAAGAAGCAAAACCAAGAACCCTAGTCCTATGGGTTTCGGCCACTAGGATTTTAGGGTCCATGATGATGCTAAAAATCTCCATAATGTTGTTTAATGTGCTCTCATGAGGTTTAGAGATTAAATATAATTTTTGAGAATTTTTGGGGTACCCTAGGATACCCTAGGGTTTCGGCCTACTTCAAGAACCCATGGTTAGGGTTGGGTCTAAAACTTCAAGTATGTGTTTTATGTATTATCATGATATAAGGGAGATGGAGGGTGATTATGTGAATGTTCACATGGCCTAGAGACCCTATAGGTTTCGGCCAAGATTGCTAATAGGGTGGAAAGTTAGGACTTATTCCAAGCAAGGGCCCCCAATGGCCCTATGGTAAGGTATGGTTGGTGTTTAACGATTGATTGGGGATTTTTATGGAATTTTTCCATGCCCCCATGGCCTTAAAGTTTCGGCCAAGAGAAAGACTAGGGTTAAAGGATTAGGGTTGGCCTTTAAGTGTGGAATCAAATGTTTCTTATGGCCTAGTATGTAGGTATGAGATATTGTTTGGGAATTTATGGGAAGTTTTCATGGACCTAGGGTTCCTTGGGGCTTTCGGCCAAGGACATGACCTAGGGCTAGGGTTGGGTTAAAACTACAATGATGCTTGATTATAGGTTACTAAGATGTATGTTTAAGTATGATGGAAGAATTTCTATGTTAATCAAGCCCTTAGTTTATATGTCATGAATTATATGTTAGGTCACTTGTGGTGATAACTCATAAATGTTTGGACTTGTGCCATGTTTTATGAATGAGATGTAGTTATGCCATGATTTATGAAGGATATGTATGTATGCCATGATTTATGAATGACACGTAGGTATGCCATGTTTTATGAATAATATGTATGTATGCCATGTTTTATAAATGATATGTAGGTATGCCATGTTTTATGAATGAGATGTAGGTATGCCATGATTTATGAAGGATAGGTATGTATGCCATGATTTATGAATAATTTGTATGTATGCCATGCGCTATGAATGATATGTACATATGCCATGTTAAGAATGAAAATGAAGAATGAAGTTAAGGTTCATGCCTTCAAGGCATAATGATGATGTTAAGTATGATGAATGAATGAATATGCTATGAATGATTATGAATGAAGAAACATGTGAAAGTATTTTATTTTATGAATGGGCCTATACCGGACCTAAGTAAGGTCCACGGTTCTGGACTACTGATGAAGCTGTCCACGGTTCGGGACTACCGATGAAGCTGTCCTTACGGTTCGGGACTACCGATGAAGCTGTCCTTACCCTAATAGGTCAAGATTAGCTACCTCGTATTTACTTAGGGATGCGTGCATATGATGTATGAATGTGGTACAAGCCAGGGCCCAATGAATGTTATGATTAAGTTAAAGTATTTAAAAGCATGATTTTAAAGATTAAGCATCCTTATATATATATTTGCCACATGCATCCATCCATGTTATGCATTATATTTATGATAAGAATATTATGCGAAGTAAGTTTATGCAAGGTATGATTATGCAAATGATTTATTTATGTTCATGCTAATTTTATGATGCCATGATTTAATTATGTTCATGCTAATTTATGATGCCATGATTTATTTATGTTCATGCTAATTTATGATGCAATGATTTATTTATGTTCATGCTAATTGTATGATGTCATGATTTAATTATGTTCATGCTAATTTTATGTATTGCCCATGATTTTATTTATGTTACATTTGCTAATTTATGATGCCATGATTTATTTATGTTCATGCCGTAATTTTATGATGCCATGATTTAATTATGTTCAATGCTAATTTATGATGCCATGATTTATTTATGTTCATGCTAATTTATGATGCCATGATTTATTTATGTTCATGTTAATTTATGATGCCATGATTTATTTATGTTCATGCTAATTTTATGATGCCATGATTTATTTATGTTCATGCTAATTTATGATGCCATGATTTAATTATGTTTATGCTGAGTTAGGATGCCATGATTATTTATGTCTTGCTAATTTATGAAGCCATGATTTATTT
>JAGFNQ010004444.1:268062-357777 GCA_024364735.1 Boesenbergia rotunda
GGCCCTCTTTTCATGCAAGATGAAAGAGGGAACCCCTGTAGGAACTCACGCACTCCAAATGATTGGGTACGTCGAGAACCTCGAGAGGTTGGGGTTCCCTTTGGGCCAAGAGCTGGCTACCGATCTGATCCTGCAATCGTTGCCGGTGAGTTACCGTCAATTCGTCATGAACTACAACATGAACGAATTAGACAAACCACTGCCCGAGATACTCAACATGTTAAGAACTGCTGAGCCTAATCTCACCACTGCCAAGTCCAGTACCGTCCTAATGGTACAAAAGGGCAAGGGTAAGGGCAAGTGGAAGCCCAAAGGTAAGGGTAAGACCCAAACCAAGGGCAAAGCCAGCTCTTCAACACTCAAACCTAAAGGTGGGGTTGCTAAGGATGCTACCTGCTTCCACTGCGGTAAGACTGGGCATTGGAAGCGGAACTGCAAGGTATACCTGGAAGATCTGAAGAAGAAGAGAAGTGAGACTTCTACTTCAGGTATAAATGTTATAGAAGTCAACCTTTCTATTTCTACATCATGGGTATTAGATACTGGGTGTGCTTCTCACATTTGTACTAATGTGCAGGCGCTGAGAAATAGCAGGACATTGGCCAAGGGCGAGGTGGACCTACGAGTAGGCAATGGAGCAAGGGTTGCTGCTGTTGCTATAGGGACTTACTTTCTATCTCTACCCTCTGGGCTTGTACTGGAATTGAATAACTGTTGTTATGTACCTGTACTAACAAAGAATATCATTTCAGTTTCATGTTTAGATAACAAAGGTTTTTCATTCATAATAAAAGACAAATGTTGTTCTGTTTATTTAAAGGATATGTTCTATTGTAGCGCACATCTGATGAATGACCTCTATATTCTAGACTTAGAGAGCCCTATCTATAACGTGAATACCAAGAGGTTGAGATCAAATGAGTTGAACCCAACTTATCTCTGGCACTGTCGCTTAGGCCACATAAATGAGAGTCGCTTGTCCCAGCTTCATAAGGATGGTTTGCTGGACTCATTTGATTTTGAGTCATATGAGACATGCGAGTCATGCCTTCTAGGCAAGATGACTAAGACTCCCTTTAGTGGACATAGCGAAAGAGCAGCAGACTTGTTAGGACTCATACATAGTGATGTATGTGGCCTTTTCAATGTCGCTGCCAGAGGTGGTTACAGGTACTTCATCACATTTACTGATGACTTCAGTAGATATGGCTATGTGTATTTGATGACACATAAGTCAGAATCCTTTGAAAAGTTCAAAGAATTCAGAAATGAAGTACAGAACCAACTTGGCAAGAGTATTAAGATACTTCGATCAGATCGAGGTGGAGAATACTTGAGCCATGAGTTTCGTGACTACCTAGCTGAGTGTGGGATTCTATCCCAACTCACTCCCCCTGGAACACCACAATGGAATGGTGTATCCGAAAGGAGGAATCGTACCTTATTAGATATGGTACGATCTATGATGAGTCACGCAGATCTTCCTATATCCTTTTGGGGATATGCTCTAGACACGGCAGCGTTCACACTAAACCGTGTTCCATCAAAGGCTGTCATAAAGACACCATATACGATATGGACAGGGAGGAGTCCCAAGATGTCTTTCATGAGGGTTTGGGGTTATGAGGCTTACGTACGACGTCAAGTCTCAGACAAACTGGGACCCAAATCTGATAAGTGTTATTTCATAGGGTATCCCAAGGAAACGAAGGGATACTACTTCTACATTCCTAGTCAGCACAAAGTGTTTGTTGCTAAGACTGGAGTATTTCTAAAAAGGGACTTTGTTTCTAGAAAGACTAGTGGGAGTACGTTCAGTCTTGAAGAAGTTCAAGACATGGACAATAGCACTGAAGCCTTGATGGAAGTTGAACAGGAACCACAAAGTGTGGTGGTTGATGAGGTTGTTGCACAAGAAGCTGTGGAACAACAACCTGTTCATGTAGACCTACCTCTTCGCAGGTCTGATAGGGTACGTCGTCAGCCTGAGAGATACTCATTTCTCTTGTCTGACCATGATGACGTTATGCTCGTTGAGAACGAGCCTACCTCCTATCAGGAAGCTGTGATGAGCCCAGATTCTGAGAAATGGCTAGAGGCCATGAGATCCAAGATGGATTCCATGTACACCAACCAAGTATGGACTTTGGTTGATCCACCTGAAGGGGTCAAACCCATTGGGTGTAAGTGGGTCTTTAAGAGAAAGACTGACATGGATGGACTTGTACATACCTATAAGGGTAGACTAGTAGCTAAAGGTTTCAAGCAAATTCATGGTATTGACTATGATGAAACTTTTTCTCCAGTCGCGATGTTCAAGTCCATTAGGATCTTGCTTGCTATTGCAACATACCATGATTATGAGATCTGGCAGATGGACGTCAAAACTGCGTTTCTGAATGGAAACCTCCTCGAGGAAGTGTACATGACACAACCTGAGGGTTTTGTAGATCCAAAGCATACTGGTAGAGTATGCAAGCTGCATAAGTCCCTTTATGGACTAAAGCAAGCTTCTCGAAGCTGGAATCTTCGATTCGATGATGCAATCAAACAGTTTGGTTTCATCAAGAATGAAGATGAACCTTGTGTCTACAAAAGGGTTAGTGGGAGCACAGTTGTCTTCCTTGTTTTGTATGTAGATGACATACTACTCATTGGGAATGACATTCCTTCACTACAGTCTGTGAAGACTTGGTTGGGGAATTCCTTCTCAATGAAAGACTTAGGTGAAGCAGCCTATATTCTAGGCATAAAGATCTATAGAGATAGATCTAAGAGATTGCTTGGCCTAAGTCAGAGTACATACATTGATACCGTTTTGCAACGGTTTGCCATGTAGAATTCCAAGAAGGGAAATCTGCCAGTGTCACATGGTGTGAGTCTTTCGAAGACTCAAGGTCCCTCTTCTAGAGAGGAGAGAGACCGCATGAGCAAGATCCCTTATGCCTCAGCCATAGGATCTATCATGTACGCCATGTTATGTACTCGTCCTGATGTCTCGTATGCTTTGAGCATGACGAGCAGATACCAGTCAGATCCAGGTGAACGTCACTGGATAGCAGTCAAGAATATTCTTAAGTACTTGAGAAGGACTAAAGAATATTTCTTGATATTTGGAGGCGAAGAGGAGCTAATTATAAAAGGTTACAGTGATGCAAGCTTCCAAACTGACCAGGATGACTACAGATCGCAGTCAGGGTTCGTGTTTTGCTTAAATGGTGGCGCTGTCAGCTGGAAGAGTTCAAAGCAGGATACAGTTGCTGATTCTACAACAGAAGCTGAGTACATTGCTGCATCTGAGGCAGCAAAGGAGGCAGTTTGGATCCGCAAGTTCATTACTGAGCTTGGAGTGGTTCCTAGCATAGCCGACCCAGTACAGCTCTATTGTGACAACAATGGAGCTATTGCGCAGGCTAAGGAACCTCGGTCACACTAGCGGACCAAACACATACTACGGCGTTTCCATCTCATTCGAGAGATCATCGATCGAGGAGATGTGAAGATATGCAGAGTACCCACAGAGGCTAACATTGCATATCCCTTGACCAATGCTTTGGCACAGACCAAGCATGATGGTCACACTAGGTCATTGGGTATTAGATACTATAGTGATTGGTACTAGTTCTAGTGGGAGATTGTTAGTGAGAGCCCTAGAGCCAATCATGTGATGGTTGTTGTATGGACTCATTGTATCATATTTCATATATATAAAGGCATTTGATTATGGTTATTATACTTACTTGTATTGGTGCCAAATAACTAAGTGTAATAACGTCCTTGGTAGTAGGTTCATATCTATATCAATCGATTGGTTGAATCGATAGTGAGATGATATAGAGAACACTACTCTTAATTATTCCTAGTCAAGTATTAACATTCAGGGACAATGTTAATGCATAGAGACTAGCATGTAGGTCAACACGATGACTTGATCTCACAAGTCATGGATATGAGATATCAAGTTGACACATGAGTATGCATTGGAGAATGTATACTGAATGACCCACCATGAGAAAGTATCATGGATCGTTATATGAGTGTCATATACTTTCTCATGTGACTATTAGTCCTTAGACCTGAAGTCATCATAGTTCCCTACATAAGGAGTTATGTACTTTGGTTTCGTCAAACGTCACCCGTAACTGGGTGGACTATAAAGGCGATTACTGGGTATGTAATAAATTATGCGGAGGGATGTGAGTGATGTAGATGGGATCTATCCCTCCTATATGACGGGAGAGATATCATAGTCTTGATAGAGTGAGATCACTAAGTGCATGGCCATGCCCAAATAAGGCAATATGAGATATTGAGCTTATTTGATTATAGTGAGTCTACTTGGAGTTCAAGACACATAGATTGATTGGAGGATGATATGGTCTATGCTTCATAGAAGATCAATCTAGATATCGACGATAGAAGGACATTGTCACATATTATGAAAGTCATAATTAGTAGTCACATTGGTGATGTTGGATCTCAACATTCTTGTAACTTGGATAGCAATGATGTGTTGCTAGATAGCGCTCATTGCTTATGTTTCTAAGAGGTTAGAAGCATTGCCAACGTTACAAGAACCTATAGGGTCACACGCAAAGAACAAATAGATGGAGAAAAATGAAGTCAAGTTTGACTTGGCTAAATATGGAAAGTCCATAAAAGGCAAGTTTGACTTGACCCAAATCCAAATCAAGTTTGACTTGACTTGGTTCCACTTCAAGTTAGACTTGACTTCGGAGAAGAAATGGAGTCAAGTTTGACTTGACTAAATATGGAAAGTCCATAAAAGGCAAGTTTGACTTGACCCAAATCCAAATCAAGTTTGACTTGACTTGGTTCCACTTCAAGTTAGACTTGACATGGGAGAAGAAATGGAGTCAAGTTTGACTTGACTAAATATGGAAAGTCCATAAAAGGCAAGTTTGACTTGACCAAAAGGCCACCTCACCTTGACTTGACCAAGTGATGACTTGGCTTGGTATTTGACCAATGATGATGCTCCACATCATCTCCAAAGGTTGTAACCCCCCATTTGAATTTGAATTCAAATTGAAAGGGGGTTATGGCAGACCACTTAATGGCCATTAATGGCCATTATGGCCGGCCACTTAATGGCCATTAATGGCCATTATGTGGCCGGCCACAATGAGAGAACAGAACAAGGTTTTGTTCCATTTTTCTCATGATGTGTCTTCTCTTCTTCCTCCTCCAAGAGTTGGTGCTCTTCTTCTTCTTCTCCTCTTGGCCGAACCCTTGTAAGGTACTAGCACACCTAAAGGGTTTCCTCCATCCACTTTGTTCGCGTGGATACTTCTAGAGGGACAGCACTTGACGTCCTAGAGATCCGACATCCAAAAGGAGCGAGCGGGATTAAGCGGGGCACGCACCAAAGGTAAAATAGTTTATCCCTCTTTAGATCTAGGAGTAGATCGAGTTTTGAGCATGAAATGAATACGTGAATTTTGTTTCGGAATTTTTCTTCGCACGAGATCCATGGCTTTGGGTTCTCGGGGTTTTCGCGACGCGAAAAGGCGGTTTTCGCGCCCCGAAAAACCCAACAGTAAGGTATCAATATGTTCTTGCTTTTCTATACATTCATTGCAGCTTTCCTTCTCTAAGGCCTGTAGTCTATCTTCTACAGCCTGGCTTCCTTCGGCTGCCTGCTTTAATACCTCACTGTGTACCTCAAGTGCTTCAGTTGGAGGAGAGTAGTGAGGTACTAAATCCAGTTCTATATCAAATGGGATTAAATCAACCAGAATTAAATTTGTGGGCACACGGTCGATCATCCTTTTGATACTCTCTACATGAGCATTAGGCCAATTCCAGCGAAGAATTCTTGGCAATCTATGAGGATGATGAGGAGCAGCAATACTAATATGTTCAGTAACCCAAACCTGCAATATGATTATATTCAGTAATTAGTATCCAACATATCATATATTAGCAGGCAGATGTACTGTAACTTACAGCTAAAATATTTGGAAAACCCTTGAGTAAGGGAACCTTGGCCGGTTGGCTTGTATCACCTACATGTGTTGTACACCTCAATGTGACCTCCTTTCCAATGGCTTCCAACTGAGGAGCCATGAAATTGTACAGAGCATTGCACCAATTATAGTTTCGTAGATTGTCAAAATCATCAACGCAATCAATGAGTGACATTGCTGGAATGGCAAGTGTGTTGCTTGTACCACAAAAAAGAACTGTGGAAAAAAAAATACAGTATATACATCTGACAGTACAGCTTGTCATTGGATGTAGACTTCGTTATCAGTTTCTCCAAATGCTTTGCAGAACAACTGGAATCTTCAAAATATTTCTTGTACAGTGGGCTAGAGGCCTCATTAAAATCAAGTTGGATTACCTCTCCATCGTCAGGTAGCCCTAGAATAAGTGATAGGTCAACCTTTGTGAAATTGAGTTTTTTCCCATGGAACACAAAGCTCTTTTCTTCTTCATCCCAATTATCAAACATATTTTGAAACTGAGGTCTTACACAAGAACTAGTGGGGAGGTCGAGGACCCATGAAAAGGGTGTTTGTCGAAGCAATTATTCTTGTGCTGGTGTGGGTGGAACAAAATCTATAAAATCTTTGAAATGGCAAAGGCTACATTTCCAGTTCATTCGTTTAGTTCGACCTCTGTTGGCAAAACTCATATACTCACTTGGCAATTTGATTTTTTGTTGTGGTTGTTGTTTTTTCCCATGACTTCTCCCAGGACCTTGATGTTTCTTTGAATTTTTAGCAGCAGCTTGCTTTGAAGAAGATCTTTTCGGAGCCATCCCGAACTTAGGAACCACCAAACAAAAATTATTTGAAACTGATGGCAAAATGACACTTAGATTTCGTTCGTCAAGGGTATCCTCATATTCGGTCATTGAGTGGCAATAATCGCTAACCCTAGGTCAGAAGCAAAAACTACACTGAAATGAAAAAAAAAAATTTGGTTACGTACCTTTCGACTAGTCCGATGAAGAGGATGTCGGCCACCACAACTACAATGGAGGTAAGCACGCTAACTTCAAAGCTATAGGCAACAAATCACGATCTACGAGACGATTGCTTACCACTAGGGACCCAAGGACCCTATAAAGCTCACTAACTGCTGGGCCTGATAATAGAGGATTTCAGGCCCTAAACGGTAACTTTTTTTTTAGTTATTTTAGATATAACTTAGGTATATTTTTTGTATTTCCAATATATAACACATATCAAAATTAAAAGGAAAATTTTAATTATCAAATATTTATCTGATTTTCCACAAATCAACCTGAAAATTAGAGGGATTAGAGGAATTTGTTATTTATCAAATATTTCAGGCCCTCGGATGATTTTCACAAATTTACCGAGGGCCTGAAATATCTTTATTTCAGGCCCACGTTGGGCCTGAAATAACTTTATTTCAGGCCCACGTTGGGCCTGAAATAACTTTATTTCAGGCCCAAGGTGGGCCTGAAATAAAGATATTTCAGGCCTATAGTGGGGCTGAACTACATTTATTTCAGGCCCACAGTGGACCTGAATAAAGATATTTCAGGCCCACCGTGGGCCTGAATTAAATATTATTTCAGTACCACCCTTAACCATATAATATTTTGACTTCATCCCCCAAGTTGGATTACATATGTTATCCCTAAACCCTAAAATACTTTCTCCAACCTCAACCCTAACTACTGATAATGGTTTTTCAAAAATCCATATATGGGAGGTCCATTAGTGGGTTTTGCTCAAAACCCACTGATGGAAATAAAATAGACCTATAGCTTTGAACAAAATTATAATTTGATGTTTAGGACACCTAAAATACTTTCTCCAACTTCAACCCTATGTACTGATAATGGTTTTGTAGAAATCCAGATATGGGAGGTCCATCAGTGGGTTTTGCTCAAAACCCACTGATGAAACTAAACTACACCTATAGCTTTGGACAAAATTATAATTTGAGGTTTAGGAAACCTAAAATACTTTCTCCAACCTCAAACCTAACTACTGATAATGGTTTTTCAGAAATCCATATATGGGAGGTCCATCAGTGGGTTTTGCTCAAAACCCACTGATGGAGCTCCCATTTTTGGATTTCTGAAAAACCATTATCAACAGTTAGGGATGAGGTTGGAGAAAGTATTTTAGGTGTCTATAAACTCAAATTAATATTTGGAGAAAGTATTTTAGGTGTCCGAAACATCAAATTATAATTTTTTCCAGAGCTATAGGTGTAGTTTAGTTCCATCAGTGGGTTTTGCTCAAAACCCACTGATGGACCTCCCATATCTGGATTTCTGAAAAACCATTATCAATAGTTAGGGATGAGGTTGGAGAAAGTATTTTAGGTGTCCATAACCTAAATTTTATATTTTTTTCCAAAGCTATAGGTGTAGTTTAGTTCCATCAGTGGGTTTTGCTAAAAACCCACTGATGGACCTCCCATATCTGGATTTCTGAAAAACCATTATCAATAGTTAGGGTTGAGGTTCTAGAAAGTATTTTAGGTGTCAGAAATCTCAAATTTTAATTTTTTCCAAAGTTATAGGGCTAGTTTAGTTCCATCAGTGGGTTTTGCTGAAAACCCACTGATGGACCTCCCATATCTAGATTTCTACAAAACCATTATCAGTAGATAGGGTTGAGGTTGGAGAAAGTATTTTAGGTCTCCTATACCTCAAATTATAATTTTTTCCAAAGCTATAGGTCTAGTTTAGTTCCATCAGTGGGTTTTGAGCAAAACCCACTGATGGACCTCCCATATCTGGATTTCTGAAAATCCATTATCAGTAGTTAGGGATGAGGTTGGAGAAAGTATTTTAGGTGTCCTAAACCTCAAATTATAATTTTGTTCAAGGCTATAGGTCTAGTTTATTTCCATCAGTGGGTTTTGCTGAAACCCACTGATGGACCTCTCATATCTGGATTTCTACAAAACCATTATCAGTAGATAGGGTTGAGGTTGGAGAAAGTATTTTAGGTGTCAGAAACCTCAACTTATAATTTTTTCCAAAGCTATAGGTCTAGTTTAGTTCCATCAGTGGGTTTTGTGCAAAACCCACTGATGGACCTCCCATATCTGGATTTCTGAAAAAAAGATTATCAACAGTTAGGGATGAGGTTGGAGAAAGTATTTTAGGTGTCCTAAACCTCAAATTATAATTTTGTTTAAGGCTGTAGGTCTAGTTTATTTACATCAGTGGGTTTTGCTGAAAACCCACTGATGGACCTTCCATATCTGGATTTCTACAAAACCATTATCTGTAGATTGGGTTGAGGTTGGAGAAAGTATTTTAGGTGTTAGAAACCTCAGATTATAATTTTTTCCAAAGCTATAGGTCTAGTTTAGTTCCATCAGTGGGTTTTGAGTAAACCCCACTGATAGACCTCCCATATCTGGATTTCTGAAAAAACATTATCAACAGTTAGGGATGAGGTAGGAGAAAGTATTTTAGGTGTCCTAAACCTCAAATTATAATTTTGTTCAAGGCTATAGGTCTAGTTTATTTCCATCAGTGGGTTTTGCTAAAAACCCACTGATGGACCTCCCATATCTGGATTTCTACAAAACCATTATCAGTAGATAGGGTTGAGGTTGGAGAAAGTATTTTAGGTGTCAGAAACCTCAAATTTTAATTTTTTTCCAAAGCTATAGGGCTAGTTTAGTTCCATCAGTGGGTTTTGCTGAAAACCCACTGATGGACCTCCCATATCTGGATTTCTACAAAACCATTATCAGTAGATAGGGTTGAGGTTGGAGAAAGTATTTTAGGTCACCTAAACCTCAAATTATAATTTTTTCCAAAGCTATAGGTCTAGTTTAGTTCCATCAGTGGGTTTTGAGCAAAACCCACTAATGGACCTCCCATATCTGGATTTCTGAAAATCCATTATCAGTATTTAGGGATGAGGTTGGAGAAAGTATTTTAGGTGTCCTAAACCTCAAATTATAATTTTGTTCAAGGCTATAGGTCTAGTTTATTTCCATCAGTGGGTTTTGTTGAAAACCCACTGATGGACCTCCCATATCTGGATTTCTACAAAACCATTATCAGTAGTTAGGGTTAAGGTTGGAGAAAGTATTTTAGGATTTAGGGATAAAATATGTAATCGAACTTGGGAGATGATGTCAAAATATTATATGGTTAAGGGTGGTCCACAAATAAATTTTTAATTCAGGCCCACGGTGGGCCTGAATTTTCTTCTTTCAGGCCCACCGTGGGCCTGAAATAAATGTATTTCAGGCCCACTAAGGGCCTGAAATACCTTTATTTCAGGCCCACCTTGGGCCTGAATTAAAGTTATTTCAGGCCCAACGTGGGCCTGAAATTATAATTTGAGGGTTGTAACACCTCAACTCCACTGATGGACCCATTGATGAGGTTGGAGAAAGTATTTTAGGTGTCCGAAACATCAAATTATAATTTTAAACAAACCAGTAGGTGTAGTTTAGTTCCATCAATGGGTTTTGAGCAAAACCCACTGATGGACATCCCATATCTGGATTAATGAAAAAACATTATCAACAGTTATGGATCAGGTTGGAGAAAGTATTTTAGGTGTCCGAAACATCAAATTATAATTTTTTCCAAACCTATAAGTGTAGTTTAGTTCCATCAGTGGGTTTTGACCAAATCCCACTGATGGACATCCCATATCTAGATTAATGAAAAAACATTATCAACAGTTAGGGATCAGGTTGGAGAAAGTATTTTAGGTGTCCTAAATCTCAAATTATAATTTTCTCTAAAGTATAGGTGTAGTTTAGTTCCATCAGTGGGTTTTGAGCAAAAACCACTGATGGATCTATCATATCTGGATTTCTGAAAAACCATTATCAGTAGTTAGGGTTGACGTGCTAGAAACTATTTTAGGTGTCAGAAACCTCAAATTATAATTTTCTCCAAAGCTATAGGTGTAGTTTAGTTCCATAAGTGGGTTTTGAGCAAAACCCACTGATGGACCTCCCATATCTGGATTTCTGAAAAACCATACGTGCTAGAAACTATTTTAGGTGTCAGAAACCTCAAATTATAATTTTTCCAAAGCTATAGTTCTAGTTTAGTTCCATCAGTGGGTTTTGAGCAAAACCCACTTATGGACCTCCCATATCTGGATTTCTGAAAAACCATTATCAGTAGTTAGGGATGAGGTTGGAGAAAGTATTTTAGGTGTCCTAAACCTCAAATTATAATTTTGTTCAAGGCTATAGGTCTAGTTTATTTCCATCAGTGGGTTTTGCTGAAAACCCACTGATGGACCTCCCATATCTGGATTTCTACAAAACCATTATCAGTAGTTAGGGTTGAGGTTGGAGAAAGTATTTTAGAGTTTAGGGATAAAATATGTAATCGAACTTGGGGGATGATATCAAAATATTATATGGTTAAGGGTGGTTCTCAAATAAATTTTGAATTAAGGCCCACGGTGGGCCTGAATTGTCTTCTTTCAGGCCCACCTTGGGCCTGAAATAAAGTTATTTCAGGTCCAACATAGGTCTGAAATGATAATTTGAGGTTTGTAACACCTAAATTTCACTGATGGACCTATTGATGAGGTTGGAGAAAGTATTTTAGGTGTCGGAAACATCAAATTATAATTTTTTCCAAACCTATAGGTGTAGTTTAGTTCCATCAGTGGGTTTTGAGCAAAACCCACTGATGGACCTCCCATATCTGGATTTCTGAAAAAATATTATCAACAGTTAGGGATGAGGTTGGAGAAAGTATTTTAGGTGTCCTAAACCTCAAATTATAATTTTCTCCAAAACTATAGGTGTAGTTTAGTTCCATCAGTGGGTCTTGAGCAAAACCCACTGATGGACCTCCCATATATGGATTTCTTAAAAACCATTATCAGTAGTTAGGGTTGAGGTTGGAGAAAGTATTTTAGGTCTCCGAAACATCAAATTATAATTTTTTCCAAAGCTATAGGTGTAGTTTAGTTCCATCAGTGGGTTTTGCTCAAAACCCACTGATGGACCTCCCATATCTGGATTTCTGAAAAACCATTATCAGTAGTTAGGGTTGAGGTTGGAGAAAGTAGATTAGGTGTCCGAAACATCAAATTCTAATTTTTTCCAAACCTATAGGTCTAGTTTGGTTCCATCAGTGGGTTTTGCTCAAAACCCACCGATGGACCTCCCATATCTGATTTATATAATATATATTGTTGATTAGATTATATAATGATTTTTAGAATAATATTCTATATTACCTACAAGATGTGACAGAATAGATCATTTGGCACACAACAGTGCAACAACTGGCACACAACAGTGCATTATCAGTTATTATATCTGACCGTATCACTTGGCACACAACAGTGCAGCAACTGGATTTGAATAAACATCACCCAATTATTTTGTTTTTGTTGACAATATATAATATAGAATAACAACATCTACATAATCATAACAACATCCACATAATGAGATTTTTCCATACAAATGGATGTCAATCGATAGCAATGGATTTTTACATCACCAATACAGCTTTCAGATTATCTCAAGTTTTACAAAACATGTCCCTCAGAATATTAACTATCAGCTCAAATCTGATTCTACTCATGTCTCCTTGTTCGAAATCCATCTTCTCATCGTATAGGAGACATCGAACATATTGCATGACAAAGAAGGCACAGTCCACGCTGAAATTAACAAACACTTTTTTAGATTTCAATAAGTGGGTTTATAAAATACTTTCTTATTTTTAAAAATAAGAAAGTTCTTCCTCATTTAGTTACCTATGTTCTTGTTGGGGACATTTTTGTCTGACGGAGGGTCATTTGTCCAAGGGATGATGACTTTGTAGATACGGATGAATAGCCGTAAGTTCCTCGCGAGTATATTATTTAAGTTCTTTTACCTGTCAAATATATCATGAATTTATTAATCACCATCAATGACATTTTAGACAAAATGATGACCATATATAAGAATAAAGGAAGGTAACCCACCGCTGTGTCAAATTCATGCTTATATTTACGGCCACTAGCAAGAGAATTAAAATGATTGAAAGTCATGGATTCTGTATCCACCGCCAACAAGTGAGAGTGTGTATTATCACTGCACAAAGGGATTAAAATAAATCTAAACCCTTGTTCAAGCATATCAGTCTTCATCACTTGTTGTAGGGAAATCTTTCTTGACGATCTGATTGATGCCTACAAATATGCATTCACAAAATTAATAATACCCATATCATAATATTAGGTCTTCTACAATATATCTATTTAATTAATATACATCACTTACTGTGAAGAAGGTTGAACAATATATTGACTTGTTGTATGACCTACCACATGTGGATGCTCCCCTAAATAAAATTTTAAAAAAGGCATCAATGACCTCGCCTTTTGTAAAAACCTCTCCATTGAGGATTTGTAAGAATGAATGCAAATTCAAAGCAAAGGGTGCATCCTCCCAGATAAATTCATTTGCCAACCTGCCATGTAAATTGATAAGATTATATATTACATAAGAAGATATATTAACTAAACTAAACTATAATATTTTGTAACTTACTTTAGATTCTCCAATCTATTTATCAGGTAGGTCACTTCTTTATCTTGATTTTTCTTCTTTGTATTCATAAAATGTTTCTTCACAAACTACATCAATAAAATTTATTTAGACCAAACTAATTATTGACCAAATTCAATACAATTGATGTATTTTAAATGAAATTAACACACTTACATCAATGCCTTGTTGCCTCATTTTGTATAGTTCGGAGGTTCTTCTTGTTTCCTCCTCTATGTCTTCTTCACACATGACTTCCATTACATTAATGTTTCCTCTTGCTTCATCCATATCCTCGTCACTAAGTTTCCTTTTTCCCTTGTCCATGACATTTGATATTTGTTTCCTGTCCCGCTTCCCCTTAGGTAAAAGATGATGCCATACTGGACTGTCAATTGGAGTATCCCTGTAATCATACCGAGTTCGGTCACGTCCTCTCCTAGGTGTACAAGATACTAGATCAGAAAGAGGATCGACTACAGGATAGCTTTCTTGACCCTCCATGCCTTTTTTTTCAATAATTGAAAGTAATTCCTTAACCCTTTCATTCAAACATATATTCTCCTCTGTTAGCTCCTTGATTCGGTTGTCCTTAAGAATGCATTTACCACATATCCTAACATCTCCTTCTGATGTCTCCGTTGTCCGTGGTATGTCATCACCGATATCAAGGTTCTAAAACAATGTGTTCTCATGTAGGGTAGGAATTAATTCAACAATAATCTGTCAATTACGAAGTACACAAATGTTACTACCTCTATATCTAACTCAGATAGATCACATTTAAGAATAATTACCTCTTCGGACGAGAGTCGGTCGACAAGGCCCCTCACCCTACTAATATGCGAAGGAATATTCCTCCACTTATTTATTCGGGGCCCTTCAACATTGAATGGTTTTTGAATTGGTACATGCTCCAAAAACCATGCCTACACAAAGTTTTCCAGCCAAATACATTAATGACTTCAAAATATTATAAAATTTAAGAAGATAATTCTACTCACTGCCAAAAGCCCTGCAAATCCCTTTAGGTAAGGGAGGTTGGTGGTGCTCTGGTTTTCCCTGAGTTGATGAAAATAAGTCCCCAATCTTAGGTAATTGTGGAGACAAAAATTGATGGATAGCTTCTACCCAGTTGAATCTACCTAGATTGTCATAATCATCTACTATATCTACAAGACCTAGAGGAACCTTATATGTACTAGACGAAAATAAAACACAAACAAATATATACAAAATATAAAATTTACACACTAATAACACATCATCCTCTGATTCAACACTTTTAGAAAAATGTTTAAGTAACTTCTCAAGTCTTGTTCTTGTAGGTTGTTTTTCTTTTGAGAAGTAAGTACGATAGAGGTCACCCGATGCTTTAGTTGAATTAATAGGGACCGAAACACCAC
This sequence comes from Boesenbergia rotunda, assembly GCA_024364735.1. Classification (NCBI taxonomy): domain Eukaryota; kingdom Viridiplantae; phylum Streptophyta; class Magnoliopsida; order Zingiberales; family Zingiberaceae; genus Boesenbergia; species Boesenbergia rotunda. The sequence continues at coordinate 282,978 of JAGFNQ010004444.1, forward strand.
GGTCCACTATACCCAGTATCAAAGCAACATCTCATCTGGAGAACGCAACCGGTACACCTGAAACAATTACAATATTTAGTTATCATCAAGAATATAGGCTTGAAATTATTCCACATTGGGCCTGAAATGATTTCAATTCAGGCCCAACGTGGGCCTGAAATGAATTCATTTCAGGCCCGAGGTGGGCCTGAAATGTATTCATTTCAGGCCTACCGAGGGCCTGGACTAAATTAACTTCAGGCCCTCGGTAGGCCTGAAATGATTTTATTTCAAGCCTACCGAGGGCCTGAAGTCAATTTCATTTCAGGCCCTCAGTAGCCCTAAAATGAAATGATTAAACTTTATCAAAATCTAATCATTTCAGACCATCTATATTACTGTCTTATCTTGCTATAGATACTATAGATATTGTCTAGAATTCATAACTAAAAGTATTACCTGAGAATTTAAAACCTTGCGAGGTTGAATCCCAACTTTCAAATATATTAACCAAAATTCCACGGATATGCTGCAATTCTTGTATGTCCAGGAAAAAACTGAAAGGCGACCCTTTGATCTTCGCAATGTGTCGATCATTTAAAATTTCAAATTCTTCAAAAAATTATTTAAAGTGGCCTAAAACACTGCACCAACGTAATTTTTGTTCAATGTCATCTGAATCCTACAGTTTATATACAGTACAAATTTATTCAGCAAAATAATTTTAAATATGTTGACAAACTATGCTGGTTTCAACAAGTCAAAAAAAAATCAAAGTCAAAAAATGACCATTAGACAATGCTGTCAAATAAGAAAGTTAACAAAACCGATATAGTTAAATAAAATTATATCAAAACTAATAACATCAAATAAGAGTCTAAATTGTATTCGACTATGCATAAGTCGAGTCTTCTCCTAAGGTCATGTCGCTAACATACCTTGGTGGATAATGCCAAGGAAGAAGACGCTGAACCACCCCTTTTTCCTGACATTATCAAATAAATCAACCGTGCAGAAACCCTAGCCCCTTGGTGGATAATGCCGATCACTCTGGACTTCAACGTTAACACTAAAACCCTCCTCAGGATCACACAGAAACGCTTTCGAGAATTGCCTAGGTTTTGGTTGTCCGCAGGGTTTCGGGGGATTAGCTCGCGACTATATCACAGCTAGGGCACGCACAATGTCCTCCACCTTCAAACCTTCCATTTACGTTGTTGCGCTGACAGAGAATGGAGAAAAATTCGACTGCTACTCATCCGAACCACAAATTATTATTTTATTGATAAAGTGGTTCGGTTGTCTCGAAAATGTGTTTGATAAAGCCATTCTTTGGCGGGAGGGGTATAAAAGTAACTTCACTATATGGGATGCACCCTTTGGTATAATAGAAATCATGGTACTCCTTTCGGTAATTACGAATAGTTGGATACGCCCTTTGGTAAATTGCCGTAAAAAAAATCATATCTTCACTTACTTTTAATTCGTGGAAACTTATATAGTCGTGGGACATGAAATCTAGAATTTTAAATTTAAGGGATGCATATTAAGCCCGGTGTTGTGCAAGCTTTTGTTAAAATTTAAAATATATATTTAAAATATTTTATATGTTTCTATTTTTTTCTATTTTCATTTCAAAATATAATATGGGAGAGAATGATTGGCAGGGGATCAGGATTAATACATTAATCAAATTGCATCGAATCCTAATCCTTATTTCATACCCATTATTATTTAGAATAATGATTAGGAGAGTAAAAATGAAAGAGTGAAAATCATAATGGATGACGCGGTACCTTACATGCACGATCTTCGATGGGTTCACCGTGCCCCCAGGATAGTTTAATTCGGGGCGGCGGCCGAAGACCGCCGATGATGTCCAAGCGATAATCGGACGTGTACATATAAAATATCATGTCATGTCACGTCATACCATATAGTTCACTATAATTTTCACTTTCTTACTTATTATTTATTCAGTGGCGTATACTATTTTTAGTTAAATGAAATAGGGTAAACGGCTGTTTGGCGGGACGAAACAACCCAAAATTCCTCTCGATTTGGTCCCCGCCCTTCTGATTCTTGTTGAACATGGCTAATATGTACGTCTCTATTGTGTTTCCGGACCACCTCGGCGTTCCCCGGCCGATGTGTCGGATCAAATTCTGGTTCATCGGGATCAAATTAGGGTTTAAAACTATCAATTATCATAGTCTTTATTTCATGGATAATATAGTTTGAAGTGAAACAGAATATTTTCTTACCTGATATATAATATAATATATAATTAATCTAGCTAAATGAAATAGGATAAACTGGCTGTTCATTGGGAAAGAACAAGCCGAAGTTTCTCTCTGTTTCATCCCCACCCTTCTGGTTCTCATTAAACATGGCGAATATGTAGGCCTCGATCCCTATTCCAGGCCTCCTCGGCGTGCCCTGGCCCTGGCCCACGTGCCCGATCAAATTCTGGTTATAAGTTCGGGCGTTGTCGACGGATGCAGCAAAGCCCCCCGCCGACGGCCACCCGCTCTCCGACGCCACGATCCTCACGTTCGATCCCCCGACCTTCTCCAGCGCCGCGTAGGAGGCGTCCACCATCGCGTCGAAGAGGTTTTGGTACCCGAACTGACCGTCCTGCACCACCACTCCGGTAGACCGGAACAGGGCGTAGTCCAGCGAGATCTGAGCACTGTTGCCCCTGTAGCTGAAGTAGGGATACACGTTGAAGAGCAGCGGAGCCCCGTTTGAGGCCAAGAACTGCACTATCGAACCCATTGAGTCCGACCCGAACGCACCCGCCGATGGAGGGAACGACTGGCTGAGGGCGTTCCCGGAGACGGCGGTGGAGACCTGGATTTGGCTCTGGAGCCCGGCGGCGTTGATGGCGTTCTGGATGTTTTGCATGGCCGGGAGGACGAACTGGGCCAGGCCCGGGTTCTCGGGGATGAGCTCATTGCCGACGGCGACGTAGCGGAAGGCGACGCCAGGGAAGGCGACGATGTTGCTCTGGACCCAGGAGGTGGCAGCGGAGGGATCAGAGGCGATGGATTGGACGTGGTCGTTGGGGACGCCGACGATGAGCTGGATGTTGGACCCGGAGAGCGCTTGGAGGGCGTCTTGGTCGGGCGAGTAGATGCGCATATTAGAGATGCCGTTGGAGAGGTAGAGGGCAACGACATCAGAGGGCGAAGGGAGATTGTCGCCGTCCCGACCGTAGCAGACGCCGATGCCATGAACACCTGCAAATTAAACCATAACAATGATTAATCTCATGTTCATATGAAATTCTCGTGAAAAACAGTGATTAGAGAGAAGAGAGATATATATATATATATAGATCGTACGGCTTGGAACAGTGATTAGAGAGATTAAAACAATGGTGCAGATGGCGTTAAGGCAGAGTTTATCCATGACGATATATGGAGAGGTATTTAATTTATGAGTTAATTGGAGAAAACTCCCCAATCCCAAACTAGCCTTTGCATGCACTCCCCACTTAATAAATTCTTTGCATTCACTCCCTAATATATTGAGTATAAAAAACTGAAAACTCAGTATACATTGTAATGATTTAAGTATAAATTGTTTGAGATTGAGTACTAATTTAAGAAATTTGAGTACAAAGTTTCGATTACTCCTCATGTAAAAATCTTGATGTCGTGAGTATAAAAGAGTGAAAACTCAGTATACATTATAAATATTTGAGTATAAATTGTTTAAAATTGAGTACTAATTTAAGAAATTTGAGTATAAAATTTCGACGACCCCTCATATGAAAATCTTGATGTGGTGGATGCAACTTAAATACTCAAATTTCTAAATTTTATACTCAAAATTTTTAAAATAATACTCAATCTAAATCAATTCATACTTAAATTTTGATAATGTATACTGAAATTTTTACTATATATTGAAACAATGTATACTCAAATTTTTTCAAATAATACTCAAATTTCTTAAATTAGTACTCAATCTCAAACAATTTATACTCAAATCTTTACGATTTATACTGAATTTTTACTCTTTTATACTGATAAAAAAAAATAACACACAAAACTGTCTTGTCAATCCCATCAGGGAGTGCATGCAAAGACATTTTTGGTTGGGGAGTGCATGCAAAGCCCACTTTGATGTTGGGGAGTTTTCTCAAATTTTCTATAAATAATGTGTGAGTGGTGAAATGTGTTTAAGTGCAATCATATTTATAGGGGTCTGAGCGTGGAAATTGGAGTGACTTCGTGACCTAATATATTTTACTCAAAATTTAATTTAATTTTAATTTGATGTAGAAATTAATTACGTACACATGTCTTAGTTGGAACGATAGTTGAGAATATATATATATAATTTCTCAATGTATTATTGACTGTATGGTAAGTTAGTAGGCCGAACACGGAATGGTCCATTTTGACGTACGTGATCTGAATTCTCAAGGGGGATTAGTCCAAATACTATGCATTTTTTTTTACTTAATTCGTTTTCTCTGTTTGTATACGGTGATCTCGTCAATTCTTTATTTTATTTATTTTTTCTGTTATTGTCTCAACGTGGAGAATTCAAAGATTTTTGACTACTCGTCTACGTATGCATTGACAACTTAATTAATTGTAAAGTTTGTTATATAAATAGTATGATCAGTAGATATTGTAGAATAGTGTCCATTAGACCAGCTGGAATGATCTTATAATTAGGAGTGGGAACTTAGTTGTAAGTATCTAGTAGCGAAGAATATAACAGACAACTTTGACGAATAATATCTTATCATGTTGTATATTGCACTAGTCGCATGGACTAATATTTTTACAAGAAGTATAATTGAAATCATTTAGGTTGTGATTTCTTGAGGTCACAATTATTGAATTTGGATAAAAATAATTGGAATCATTGCCTTATTATAGTGAAGATGTCAATATACTAATCACATATATGGTGGCAATACTCACATATTAATAATTAGTCTGTCCCATGGGGACTTGTAATCACATATATAGAGATATAGATAGATGTTATTTTGTTACATTGTCGATCTCAAACAAAGTAAAATTCCAACCTACACTCATTTGTTTAATTAGGTGCATTGGCGGTGGCCCAATCTAGTTAGAAGGAAAGAGGTTATAGTCAAATGACCTAAGATGTACCATTCGTAATAATTTTGTTAATTATATGTTTGCCCTCAAGGCATAACTTAGATGGTGGATATATGATATTTTTGATGTAATGACTAGGAGTCGATTTATTTTTTTTTTTGTTAATGAAATTCCTTCATCACGAGTCAATTTTTACAATGTTGACTCAATATGAATACCTACAAGACTCAACACGAAGGTTAGGAATTTAATTATGATGTAACATAACAATCCTTATTGCTTACTGCATGCCATTCATGGCATGCTTACCAAGAACGTAACAAAATGCCAATAATTTAGTGTATACTACTAGCTCATACATGATGATAAAAGACGATTCATTTATCTTCAGCGTCACCGCCAATATGTCTTAGAACCAATACAGAAAAGATAAATTACGAAGATTATTAGCTCGGACAGTGACTAACATATAAGCAGAGGTGGAACCACACCTGGGCTAGGGTGGGCTCCAGCCCCACCCACTTCTCTCATAAAAATATTATATATATAAGTTCAACTTCAAGAAAAAATTAATTCGCAGACCTTTACTACAGTCCCAAGCCTGCTCCTATCAAACTCCAATATCTCCGGCGTAAGCAAAATCAGCAATGACAAGTGACAACGCCATGGCTTCTCTTTCTCTCCAGTCAAACTTCTCTCCATGCATATATTCAGGATAGTAATCCAACCCCGTTATGCTTCTTAAGCAAGGCTATATGAGTGATCCCATATAGTAGTTTCCACAATTCGATGTTGCTCTGCCCTACAAATTCCAAGCAGCAAGGGCAACATCTTGTCCCTGGCTAAGGATTCAGTAGAGGAGAAAAATGTTGCTCTATGATTTTGGATGTATTGAATATTGGATATTTTTATTTTATGTCTTCTAAAATTTAATATTCACATATTTTTTATATTATTTATATTTTTGAATTAATTAAATTTTTATATCAATCATAGTTAGCCCCATGTAATTTGAAACTCGGACTACACCCCTACTATAAGGAAAAGTAAACACTTGACTTCGCGAGGATTCAACCCCCAAACCAACTTATGCGCTATACCACTAGCTCATGCATGCATGAGCTTAACTAATTAACGTATATATTCAGAGTTGGTGACATATCAGCGGCTAGTAAAAATACGAATACTCCCTGTGCACGCTTCGATCAGCTAAAAAATTAATAAGAAAAATATTATTTTGAAGTAGCTAGTCAAGATTCAAGAAGAAATTTGAAGTAATACAAACCGAAATTTGGCCCATTCCAAACGTAATGAGACTTCCATGGCAGCAGCACTAATGAAGTCTGGAAGCTAGCCAACCTAATGAGACTTCTACTAAACTTCTCTAATTTTATGTGTTTTTAATTAAAGAAATCGAGATAACGACACTTATCCGTTAGTAATAATTTTCACCTAAAAATATTTTCAAATTATTTTTATTATATATTTATAGAATGTTCTTTCGATAATAGTTATACTTTTATCAAAAATCAGATAAATTAATCTACTTAAATAATATTTTTAATAAAATTAACTTTAGTGAGTTTTAATTTGTATTAGTTATATTCGATATATGAAAACATATCTAAATATAAAAATTTAAAAGAAATTAAATCAATTTTATGCTTTTAAAAATTTTAAATGCAAAATTAAACTACTAAATGTTATTTTATTTGTATAATTAATTATTAAATCTTTATATATTGTGGGAGGTTACATCCAAGTTATTGATTTGAGTAAATCGGCAAAAGTGGTGGCAAATGGAATCAATTAGTGCCTTGGATATCTAGATATCAACAAAAGAAACAGAAGTTGAAGTAAAAAATCAATAGCAAAGAAAGAGTCAAATCCCTAACGTACGGCTGATTGATTATGCATTTTTGTGGTGGTAAAAGACGAATCGCTTGATCTCAGCATCTCCGTCAACTCATTTCAGAATCAACACGGAGGAGGTAAATCACGGAGGCTAATAGTCCGGATATTGTGGCTAGCGCGTGGGGAGGATGGACATACTAGCTTTGCCAGAATTTGACCTCCAGACCTCTTGGTAGCAACACCCACGCACTAACCATCAGTCCATATAAATTGGGATGGGTAAACATTTTATAGTGACTAGTTCCACCGCCGAAACGGTCCCCTTTATCAGAAACTCTCTTTCGGGATTTCTGGAGGCATAGTACCACTGGTTGATAAAAGCATAATTATTGAAATAATATCTCGCATATTATTGGCAATAATATCTCAGTCAACAAATATTAGTCGCTAAGAGGACTCGAACCCGGAACCTCAGGTAACATATGTCTCCATGCTTACCACTTGGCCCAATAGAATGGTGGCGCAGATGATTTATATAGTGGTATTGTCATAAATATGTCTATGATAAATTCTTAATGGATATAGAAATCTCACGACATACCTTACCCCTTACATGCGTTAATATTACTGGGCGAAGTCCCTTATAATTTACTTGTCTGTATCTAACTGGGATGTAATATAAAACAGTAAATGTAATATGCACCAAAGCAGCAGACAATAAAATATATAGATGCAACAATCTGATAAGGAAAGAGCAGAGTTAGAATCGTTATCCGGTTGAAGCGCCGGTGTGCCGACTACCCTTAGAGAATTGATTGCCGCCCTATGGTGCAAAGGCCTCCGGCAAAACCCTCCCAAGATCCGACAACCACGCGACGTTCGTAGGTGAACTCCAAGACGAACGCTGCCTCCGGACACAACCTCAGATCGTACAAGGCGAAGCCTCAAGACTCAGAAAATAGAAGAAGAAAGCGAAGAGAAAAGACCGAGGAAGGAGATGATCGGATAGTGCAATCTATCCTCCCCTTTTATAGATCCAAAGAGGCATTTTATTGCCTCTTCACGATGAGGAGTCGCGGCCAAGCCGCGAGGCGTCGCGCCGTACGACGCTTCATTCCTCAGAAAAAGAAAAAAAGAAAAAACAAATAAAAGGAGAGAAACCAAATTGGTTTGGTTTAGAAGTCAAACCGAAATCTGCAAAACTGAACCAGGTCGCCCGCAAGTGCGAGGCCCACAGGCTGGGGATTTGCACCCCCCCCCCCTGCGCGCGATAATCGTGTGCGTCACGCCCGATTTATGGATTTCTAGCCCAGATCCCCTGAAACCACCTGGTTTGGGCTCAGCCCGCGCATGCGTGTAGGTCCCCTTAATCTTTCTAAGCATAGTAGGAATGACTTCATATATAAAGCCTTCCAACTCTCTTAGCTTAGCAATGTGGGACTAAACACATACACCATCTCCTCCACAATATTTGAAATTCAACAAACAAATCAACAATCCCCCACAAATTTTAAATTATTTTGGTAAAATAAATAAATAATAAAAACAGGTCCTGAAGCTTTGTTGTAATGAGCTTTCAGTGAAAATACCTTCCGGTTTGAATTTTCACCTAAGTAAACCAATCTTATTCACACAGGTTTGAAGTGAACTAAGTCTTGAACTTAAACCTTTAATATGTGAACATCAATTGGTAACAACTCATCACAGGCGATGGTTGAATCCTTCTGGGTTGGTGCATTACGGCCATGCCACCGAATCTTGTTTCATAAGTGTTAAGGAGAGTTGCCCAGACCCCCCACACTGTGGCCTCACAGTTACACTTACATAGGTGAGTTCTCCAAGGATGTACTGCAAGCATCCTGTCATAAATACCTCGAACTCATTAAGAGTCTTAAGCTCATCCTTACTAGCAGTCAAGTATCTATCCAGGGAAGAGACTTTGAAATTTATATCTCAATCAATTTATGCTAATGGTTCACCCTTATAGCTTGTTTATACCACATTGAACCTACTTATTGGGATCTCCAATCAAATAAGTTGGGTTGCCGCTATAGATGAAACCAGAATAGGCCTCAGTCTCATTCCCTTATTGGATCTCTTGATTTTCTCAGAATCAAGTCCTTTTGTGAGTGGATCAGCAATATTGTCTTTTGAACTTACAAAGTCCAATGACACCACTCCTAGAGACACTAGCTCACGAACAGACTTCAATCTTATTCGTACATGTCTCTTCTGTTTCTGGTTATACTTGGAGCTTCTAATCTGAGCTATTGTTGTTTGATTATCACAGTTCACTGAAATAGGAGGTATTGGCTTCATAATCAAGGGAATCTCAGTAAGAAGACCCTTAAGCCAATCAGCTTCAGTTACTGTGGTATCCAAAGCACACAATTCTGCCTCAACTGTAGAACGGGATATGATCGTCTGTTTAACAGACCTCCAAGCAACTGCACCGCCTCCAAGTGTAAAAACATAGCCAATAACGCCTTTACACTCAGCAGTGTCAGCTATCCAGCTGGCATCACTATATCCCTCCAGGATTGCAGGGAACCTCTCATAGCACAAGCCCAAGGAAATAGTACCCTTTAGGTATCTGAGTACTCTGTCTAATGCATCCCAATGTGTTCTGTCCGGACAGCTGGTAAACCTACTCAATTTAGTTATAGCAAACGAAATATCAGGTCTAGAACAATTTGCCAAATACATTAGACTACCAATTATTTGGGAATATCTTAATTGAGACACAGCCACACCACTCTTATTCTTGTGGAGAGTCTTTGAAGGATCATAGGGTATGACTACAAATTTTATGTGGCTATAGCCATATTTCTCTAACACTTTCTCAACATAGTCTGCCTGAGAAATTGCTATTCCATCAGTTGAGCGAGTCAACTTCAGCCCTAAAATCACATCAGCACAACCCATATCCTTCATATCAAACTTACCACTTAAGATAGCCTTGGTCTCATTAATAATTGAAAGGTTAGATCCAAAAAATAAAATATCATCTACATATAAACATAAAATGATACATTTATCACCTTTCATTTTAGTATATATGCATTTATCAGAGTCATTAATTTCAAAGCCAAATGATAGCATAGCTCTATCAAATTTTTCGTGCCATTGCTTTAGGGCTTGCTTCAAACCATAAAGAGATTTTACTAACTTATAGACTTTATTCTCACTTCCAGAAACTACATATCCCTCTGGCTGATCCATATATATCTCTTCTTCAAGATCTCCATTAAGAAATACCGTTTTGACATCCATTTGATGGACCTCAAGATGATATATGGATGTCAGTGCTATCAATACTCGGATTGTAGTAATTCTAGTTACAGGGGAATAAGTGTCAAAATAGTCAATCCCTTCTTTCTGTTTGAATCCCTTAGCAACCAGGCGGGCTTTGAACTTATCTACTGACCCATCAGTTTTTAACTTCCTCTTAAACACCCATTTACATCCAATGGTGGTGCACCCAGGAGGCAAATCTACTAACTCCCAAGTGGCATTAGAGATAATAGAGTCCATTTTATTTTTAATAGCTTCTTTCCAGTGCTTAGCTTCAGGAGAAGCCATAGCATCTCTATATGTCACAGGGTCACCTTCTATATTATAGGTGATAAAGTCTTGGCCTAAATCCTTAGACATACGTTGCCTCTTGCCCCTTCTCAATTCTGTGCACTCACTAGATTCATCTAATATAGAGTGACTTGAGGAAGGTACACCCACTAAGGATAATGGGACCTCTATGGAGGCAGAGTCATCTCTAGTAGGAGTACTAGAAATAGATTGAGGTGTTCTAGTCTTCATAGGAAATATATCCTCAAAGAATGTAGCATCACGAAGTTCTACAATAGTGTTTGCATCTATTCCAGAAATTCTGATTTAATAATCAGAAACCTATATGCAGAATTATTCTGAGCATAACCCAAGAAGACACCATCTACAGTCTTTGGACCAAGTTTTTTCCTCTTATATTCAGGTACTAGTACTTGTAGGATCGGGTCGACCGGCTAGAGGGGGGTGAATAGACGGTTTATGAAAAATAAGCACTAACACTCATCTTTAAAAAGAAATAAACTTGGTTGCAACAGAGTCATTGCTTCCAAGGCAGTTGATGCTCAAACAGAAACTCCTTAAGGCGGAGAAGCCTTTACAGTTGTAGCACAGAGAAAGCTTAGAGAGAAAGAGAGTTTACAACTCAATGAATTGTGTTGAATGAATCTAAATCTCTAAGCCTATTTATAGGTTGAGTGATATGATCTTGATCGTTGATACAAGATTGAGTTGGATCTTGATCGTAGATCTAAGATTATCTCAACCAAATTTTGAACTCTAATTAAAAGACGTGATAAGTTTTGACTTCTTCAATTGATAATCGGCATTAATCCAATTGCTTCGCTCGCTCTTCAAAAGTGTGATCCACGTCCGAAAAAAGAGCTTTAATTCCGATTGCTTCCTTCGACCGATCTTTTAGCTGCATGTAGATGAGCATCCACGTAAAGGAAGTTAATCCAAGCTTTAATCCTGTGCATGTAGATGAGCATCCAAGCTTTAATCCTGTGCATCCACGTAAAGGAAGTTAAAAAAAAATAACGTTTACTTAAAAAAATTTAATTAAATTGAAAGCTTAAATAAACTTTTTAAACAACTTTAATTAAATTGAAACTTTAAATAAAGTTTTAATATAATTAAAACTTTATTTTAATTGCAAGTCAAATGTTGACTTACTAAAAGTCAACTTAGTTGACTTTTTGTCAAACCGTCGATTGGGTGATTTCCGGGCAACCGGAGTTAGGTTCACCCGAACCCGACTCTGGCCTTTTGCCCCTCGAACGTGCTTCCGCCAGGCTTCTCGTCCCTCGGACGTCGCGCACGCCCTTCTTGGTCCACCGGCGTACTCTTCCGCAACTTCCGCGTCCCTCAGATTGCACCGAGCCCGTCGGCTCACTTCCCCGCGCAATCCTTCTCGTCCGCTGCGTCTTACGCTCGACTTCCTCCGTACCTAAGTTCCTGCACACTTAGCAGAGGGATCAAAACCAACAGGACCTAACCTAACTTAGTTGATCACATCAAAATCAACTGGGGCACCAACAATCTCCCCCTTTTTGATGTGCATCAACCCAAGTTTAGTTAGGGATAAGCAACAAACAAAAAAAATTGTAACAGTATTAAGCATAAAAAAAATATTGCAATCAATAACCATAACCTCCCCCTAAACTTAAGCTACTCTCCCCCTTTGATCACAGCAAAAATGGGGTACAAAAAATAGGGAAAGAAAAAAAAATGATTAGAACTTAGAAAAATGTGAAACATTTTTAAAAAAAATTTTTTTTTGAATAGATTAAGTGCATATCACCGAAATTTAATTTTTGAATAAAAAATTTTCAAATATTTTTTAAAATTAAAAAATACGAATTTCAATTAAAAATTTTCAAAAGAAACTTAATCATAAAATGTGTTAATCTATTTCTAATTTTCTAATTTTACAAAAAAAATTATGCAGTAATAGAAAACTAATTCAAAATTGATTTTGGAATCCAAAATAGATTTCTATCGATAGGATTAACTAAAAATTTGGATGGAATGTAATTCTTTGGCACCTTTTTAAATTGGCCTATATGGTTTTTAAAATACCAATTCAACTTTTCAGGATAACTATTTTTCTTGTGTCACAAACAGACAATATCACATTCTAATTTCTCAACTAAATTTTTCAGATCAATATTTTCATTTTTTAATTTAGAATTTTCTTTTTCTAATCTGCAATTAGATTTGAGCAAGGCTTTAACACCAGCATACAATTGATCATGAGGAAGAAAACAAACCTCACTTACCGGATCGCTTTCGAAAAGCGAGGTTCCTTCTGTAGGATCGATGCACGTGAGAGGGGGGGGTGAATCACGTGACTTTTTAAAAAAATTAAATCAGAGTGCTTTAAAAAGCGTGCACAGCGGAAATGAAAGAGACGAAAAACAGACACACAAACACGAACGATTTTTACTTCGTTCGGAGCCTTCGGCGACTCCTACTCGAAGGCCCAGGTCCCTCGGACCTTTCCGTTGGGCAATCTACTAAAACTCTCTATCGGTCAACCCCGATAGAGTAGGCGAGTACAAATGAATTGAAAGTGTGACAACCCCACACTTTCAAGTAATTAAGTGCAATAAAGTATTAAAAGAAATTCTTCTTTTTACCGACGTCCGGAGTAGGTCGACTCTTTCGGGGCAGCGGGACGTCGTCGGCTCGAAGTGTAGCGTTTCCGGAGCAAGGCGCGAGCGTAGAAGAACTTGAAAGCTTTGGAAGAAGTGTTGTCATTGAACCTTGGTCGAGGGGCTCTATTTCCTGGGGGCGCCCGAAACGTCCGGGGCGCCCCTCTGCGTGGCTGCCGATCCGCAGCCCTCTCGGTCAAGCACTTGATCTCTTTATCTTCGGGATCACCTTTGACTGGGGCGCCCGACGCGCGCGGGGCGCCCGATTTGACCGGTCAAAGCCACATCTCCTTGGCTTCGCGAGGGTGAGCTTCGGCAGTTGGCAGTGAGGTGGCACAGGGGGCGCCCGAGACATGCGGGGCGCCCGACGCGCGCGGCTGTCGGGGCGTTTACCTCTCTGCTGACTTTGGGTTGACTCTGGGGCGCCCGACACATCCGGGGCGCCCTGCTCAGCTACGGCCTCACTCCTTTGAGGCTCTCTGAGCTGCAGAATCATAGTCCTTTGGTCCTGCATCCAGGGTTAGTCCAAAACAAGGCTAGCACAATTTTATATGGACTAAAATAAGATACAATTCTAAGTTAATTAGATCCTGTCTCCCAGACCAGGATCTAACCAGGACTCAACTTAGATCACCTAAATGGGTCTAAGTTGGACCGCGCCTAAAGTCCAAGATTGGACTCGTCCTCACTGGGTCGCTCCTCCAGTGACTTACCTTACTTACCCATTATGCAGCTCTGCTTGACTTCTTGACCCTACCAGGACTTCCTGCCAAGGCTCAACCACCTTGGTCTTCCTGCCAAGTCTCAACCAACTTGGTCTTCAGCCAGTTGTCAGGTCCCGCGGACCCAATTGGACTTTCCGCCAGGACTCAACCATCCTGGACTTCAGCCTGGTGTCTGGTCCTAAGTCTTTCAACTCTGCACACTTGGTAAAGAGGTTAAACACACACAACCCTAACTTTAACCACTTTGTCATACATCAAAACCCGAGTTTGACCGTCAGTGCAAACTGCACCAACACCTTCTTCGTTGTCGCTTTCTGATGTCGCTCCCCCTTCAACACTGCTCCCCTCTTGATGACTTGCCATCATCGCAAGTCCCGCGTACTCTTGAACTTCTGATTCGTCCGACGAGGTCTCGTCCCAGGTGGCCTTCAATGCCTTCTTTTTCTTTGGCTGGTTTTTGATTTTGGGACACTGATCTTTTAGGTGTCCCTCCTCGTTGCAGTTGTAGCATCGGACAGTTCGTTTCTTCGGAGACCGCCTTTTCTTCTGCATTCTCGAAAAGTTATTAGCTTTAAAAAACTTTTAAACGAACTTACTATTTGCGTTGTCTCGTCGTCCGTCGAGGATTCTGACTCCTTCTCCGTTCTCCTTGTGTTTAGGGCCGGATTCTTCGTCTTTCTAGATCCTGCCCACCGAGATTCGTGTAATTCGAAAATGGAAAACATTTCATCTAATGTACTTACCTCTAAATCTTTGGAGATGTAATAAGCGTCGACGATTGAGCTCCACTCCTGGGTCCTTGGGAAGGCGTTGAGGGCGTATCGAATGGAGTCGCGATTACTTACCGATTCGCCGAGTTGGGTGAGTCCGGAGATTAGCTCCTTTATTTTGGCATGAAGTTCAGCCACCGTTTCTCCTTCCTTCATTTGCAGGTTTATCAGCTGGTTCCGGAGGAGATCCTTTCTTGCTGATTTGGCTTCAGAGGTACCCTCATGAAGTTCTAGGAACTTCTCCCATAATTCTTTTGTGGAGTGGTAGTTGCCGATCCGGTTTACCTCTTGAGTAGGCAAGACTGTTAGGAGGTGGAACTCGGCCTTACCATTGGCAACAGATTCCGACTGCTCCTTCTTATTCCACAAGCTTTCTTCTTTTTCATCCCCGTTCGCATCTTTAGGAACTGCAAAACCATATTTTATTGATAAAAGAATATCAAAATCTGTACAAAAAAATACCTCCATTTTTTTCTTCCAGACGGTGAAATCCCCTTCGAATTTAGGTGGATGAATGTGCGCGCCGGCCATCGTCTTGTTGCTTTCTCAGGCAATTAGTCCTTTAAAAGCGAACCCGCTCTGATACCACTTGTAGGATCGGGTCGACCGGCTAGAGGGGGGTGAATAGACGGTTTATGAAAAATAAGCACTAACACTCGTCTTTAAAAAGAAATAAACTTGGTTGCAACAGAGTCGTTGCTTCCAAGGCAGTTGATGCTCAAACAGAAACTCCTTAAGGCGGAGAAGCCTTTACAGTTGTAGCACAGAGAAAGCATAGAGAGAAAGAGAGTTTACAACTCAATGAATTGTGTTGAATGAATCTAAATCGCTAAACCTATTTATAGGTTGAGTGATATGATCTTGATCGTTGATACAAGATTGAGTTGGATCTTGATCGTAGATATAAGATTATCTCAACCAAATTTTGAACTCTAATTAAAAGACGTGATAAGTTTTGACTTCTTCAATTGATAATCGGCATTAATCCGATTGCTTCGCTCGCTCTTCAAAAGTGTGATCCACGTCCGAAAAAAGAGCTTTAATTCCGATTGCTTCCTTTGACTGATCTTTTAGCTGCATATAGATGAGCATCCACATAAAGGATGTTAATCCAAGCTTTAATCCTGTGCATGTAGATAAGCATCCAAGCTTTAATCCTGTGCATCCACGTAAAGGAAGTTAAAAAAAAATAACGTTTACTTAAAAAAATTTAATTAAATTGAAAGCTTAAATAAAGTTTTAAACAACTTTAATTAAATTGAAACTTTAAATAAAGTTTTAATATAATTAAAATTTTATTTTAATTGCAAGTCAAATGTTGACTTGCTAAAAGTCAACTTAGTTGACTTTTTGTCAAACCGCCGATTGGGTGATTTCCGACCAACCAGAGTTAGGTTCACCCGAACCCGACTCTGGCCTTTTGCCCCTCGAACGTGCTTCCGCCAGGCTTCTCGTCCCTCGGACGTCGCGCACGCCCTTCTTGGTCCACCGGCGTACTCTTCCGCAACTTCCGCGTCCCTCAGATTGCACCGAGCCCGTCGGCTCACTTCCCCGCGCAATCCTTCTCGTCCGCTGCGTCTTACGCTCGACTTCCTCCGTACCTAAGTTCCTGCACACTTAGCAGAGGAATTAAAACCAACAGAACCTAACCTAACTTAGTTGATCACATCAAAATCAACCGGGGCACCAACAGTACTTTTGCAAGGCACCCCCACACTTTAAGGTATTTCAAACTTGTCCTTCGACCTTTCCAAAGTTCATATGAGCTTTTATCCCTTGACTTCATTGGTACTCTATTTAACACATGACAAGTAGTGTATAGAGCCTCCCCCCATAAGAAGTTCGGTAACCCAGAACTGCCTAACATGAAATTAATCATATCTTCAAGGGTTCGATTTTTGCGTTCTGCTACACCATTAGATTGAGGACTATATGGAGCAGTGACCTCATGAATTATACCTGAATCTTGACAGAATTTTTGAAACAGGTTTGAGGTGAACTCTCCACCCCTATCAGACATTATCCTCTTAATGGTTTGGTTTGATTGATTTTCAGCTTCAGATTTAAAGATCATAAATTTATCTAAAGCTTCATCTTTACTTTTTAGCAAATAAATATATTAATAACGAGAGTAATCATCAATGAAGGTAATGAAATACCTTTTATGGTATCTCATTATTATACCGTTAAACTCACAACAGTCAGTATGAATTAATTCTAAAATATTAGAATTTCTATCAACTGATTTGAAGGGTTTACGGGGTTGTTTATATTGCACACAAACTTCACATTTTTTCTTATCATTTATGGCATGCTTAGGTTTCATGTCAAGATTCATCATCCTTTTTATAGTTTGAAAATTAACATGTCCTAATCTATCATGCCACACATCATAAGACTCAATGTTATAAGAATAACCAATATCACTAGTTTTATTTATAGTCGTATTTTCAGCATTGAGTTTAAATAAACCTTCATTAAGGTAACCCTTTCCAATAAAGGTTCCTAAATGTAACAATACAACTTTATTACATTTGAAGTTTAGCTCATAACCAGCACGAATTAATTTTGACCCGCTAATCAAATTTCGTCGGACCGCTGGAACATGATGCACCTCATGCAGTGACATGACCTTCCCTGAGGTAAACCTCAAGTCAACTCATCCAATCCCTAACACTTTGGTTGCAGAATGATTCCCCATGGTTACGAAAGTACCTTCAATTACCTGATAAGTAAGGAAGGCAGAACGATCAACACAACAGTGCACATTAGCACATGTATCAACGTAACTAACCACTCATTGGGTTGATAAATCAAATTTAGTTCGGGGTTAAAGGAAACAAACCCATTGCTGGTGCTGGTCACAACATTGACCTGTGCCTTGGTGTTGGGCACATTGCCTTGGTTCTTCTTTTTGTCCTTCCGCTCAGGACAGAATTTGGCAAAATGCCTAACTTGTCCACAAGCCCAGCACGACCTAGTTCCATGCTTCTTCTGAACCTTTGATTTGGGTTTCATTTTGTTCTTCATTTTTTGGTTTTTAAACTTGTTCTTGTCAGAAGAGACCACCACATTTGCCTTTGGAGCAAATTCCATAGGTATCCCCTTATCATCATCCTTATGTTGCTTCCGATGTTCTTCCTCGATATTTAAGGCAATCATTAAATCTTCAAGAGAGATTTTACCTCTCCTGTGTTTATGTGTCATACCAAAATCTTCTCAACTCGGAGGCAACTTTTCGATGATAGACAAGACTTGAAGTTTCTCGGGTATCGGCATATCTCCCTCAGCAAGACCGTGAATCAAAATTTGAAATTCATGGGTCTGCTCAATGACAGATTTACCCTCAACCATTTTGAAGTTTAAGAACTTTCCCACGGTGTACTTCTCTGAACCAGAGTCCTCGGAGTTATATTTTTTATCTAAAGATTTCCATAACTCTTTGGCCGAGGTTGTAGAGCAGTACACATCAAATAGTGCGTCTGAGAGGGCAGACAGGATTCTCCCATGGCAAGATAATCCCTCTGTTTAAATCTCTCGGTGGAAGCACTATGGGCAGGTTCTTCTTCATCAGGTGAAGGAGGATCCGATTCTATAACGGAGAAAAGCCTCAGCGTAATAAGCCAAAACTTCATCCGTTGTTGCCAACGTTTGAAGTTTTGCTTGGAGAACCTCTCGGATTTGGACATTCTAATATTTAACATGTCTACTTAGGCACAATCAATTCTCTAAGATTGTAATATAAAACAGTAAATGTAATATGCACCAAAGTAGCAGACAATAAAATATATAGATGCAGCAATCTGATAAGGAAATAGCAGAGTTAGAATCGTTATTCGGTTGAAGCGACGGCGTGCCGACTGCCCTTAGAGAATTGATTGCCGCCCCTATGGTGCAAAGGCCTTCGGCAAAACCCTTCCAAGATCCGACAACCACGCGACGTTTGTAGGTGCACTCCAAGACGAACGCTGCCTCCGGATACAACCTCAAATCGCACAAGACGAAGCGTCAAGACTCAGAAAATAGAAGAAGAAAGCGAAGAGAAATACCGAGGAAGGAGATGATCAGATAGTGCAATCTATCCTCCCCTTTTATAGATTCGAAGAGGCATTTTATTGCCTCTTCGCGATGAGGAGTCGCGGCCAAGCCGCGAGGCGTCGCGCCGTGCGACGCTTCATTTCTCAGAAAAAGAAAAAAAAAGAAAAAACAAATAAAAGGAGAGAAACCAAATTGGTTTGGTTTAGGAGTCAAACCGAAATCTGCAAAACCGAACCGGGTCGCCCGCAAGTGCGAGGCCCACGGGCTGGGGATTTGCACCCCCCTTGCACGCGATAATCGCGTGCGTCGCGCCCGGTTTATGGATTTCCGGCCCAGATCTCCTGAAACCACTTGGTTTGGGCTCAGCCCGCGCATGCGTGTAGACCCCCTTAATCTTTCTAAGCATAGTAGGAATGACTTCATATATAAAGCCTTTCAAATCTCTTAGTTTAGCAATGTGGGACTAAACACATACACCATTTCCTCCACAATATTTGAAATTCAACAGACAAATCAACATGGGAGACCGACAATACTCAATTGATCAACCAATCGATTTAGCAACATTCTATTCTTTCATAAAATATTTGTCAATCAATTGATTGTCAATGCTAAATCGACTGACTAATTGATTTAGAAATCTTCTATGTGATCAGAATTGGGCAATCGATAGACACACTACTTGCCTAAGTTTGGAATTCCGGATTTAGCCTCAATCAATTGGTATTGCAAAAATCATAATTAAGATATAAAGTTTAGGATTTTAACTCACCAAACAATTGATGAACTCTAAAATAGGATTTTCATTCCTAAATCCTCAAACACACACCTCCTTGCTGTATGCCATTAATCATGGGCTGCCTACCAAAAACATAACAAAATGCTAATGAACTAGTGTATACCACGGACTATTTTTTTAAATCAAGATACGTAGATCTTAAATCCAATTAATCCCGAAAATGGACAGCCCGGTCTCATAGATCAGTAAATCAGAAAAGTATGGATGAGTCTTAACATGCTACTAGCGTCATGAGTGGTTCAAACTCTGAGGGCATTTTAAAATGTCCAACATGAGTTTCAAAATTTTATTGTATGAGAATCAATTTTAGTGTTTACCATCCCACTGTCCTGGGACTACCTAAGCTCATTCATTTTTTTTAATAATTTAGAAATTTAATTTTTACGATCTAATTAATTCTAAAGATTATTCATCGGATCTTACAAAAATTTTATATCGATCGTCAAAATTAATCCGAAGATACTTATATCTCATTGCCTAACAATGACCGTCTCAAATTTATCATCTCATTTGTGAGAAAAATAATATTTTGAAGTAGTCGAGATGAGTAATTCCAACATAAATTTGGCCCATTCCAAACGTAACGAGACTTCCAGGGCAGCAGTATTGCAGATTAAACGTGTGGATAGGAGCGCGGCTAACGAAGTCTGGAGCTGGCCAACGTCATAAAGAAACAACGTAGCGAAATAAGACTTCCATGTCACGAAGTCAAATCAAAGAATATACCGAATTACTTAAAATTGAAACGCTAGAAAATTGTTTATTAGTTCTACTCTTACTGTAATTTCAATAATCTTCTCTAATTTTACCCCGGGCTATGATGCGATAGGACGATTAATCGTTATTTCAGATATTCACGATTCAATCCTTAATTATGATGTATTTATAAAAAAAATTTGACGTGAATCCTGGGATGCTGAGCTTCTAGATCGCTCACCGTGAACGTTTTCTAATTTATCTTGACAGTCGATGGGAAATTTTCATGAGGTCGGATCCATCGTTCGAGATTAAAAAAACCACGTTTATCATAAAATAATCTTCTCTAATTTTTTAATGTTAAGAAATTGAGAGAACGACACTTATCCAACGACATATTGATTTTTAAATTTATTTTTATGAAAAAAAAAACCAAATATATAAAAATAAGTGTGAAATTAAACTACTTAATTTTATTGTATTTGTAGAATTAATTATTAATCATTATATATTGTTGGATGCTACATATAATTTATGATTTTAGTAAAATCAGCAGCCATGCACTTTGAAAATGATATTAATTGGGCAAAGAAAGATACAATTTCCTAACAAATTAGACTTCTATTAATCCATGATGAATGCGTGTACAAAAGTAAAAAAAAAACTAAGAGTACCCTTCACTAAGTACTCATTAATAAAGTAAGGAATAAGTTTTTCACAATGATTGAACTAAGGTATTACTTCAAGCAGCCTATGAAGTGTACATAGGGAGAAAAAAATTCATAAAAGGACAAAAAAAATATAGAAGCATCGAATGATGGTGTCCTTCTTCACTCATTAGGGATTCTTCTCTCCTTTCTTTAGAATTGCGGTTGATGTTAGTTTGCCAATGCATCCGATCGCCGCAATGTCCTACGAAGCAAAGTGATCGGAGCGGAATGTGGGCTGCATTAGACTTGGACTTGGGTGGCTAGTCAACGACCGAGCATGTGTCTGGGCCAAAGCCATCCCACTCGCCGGTCTTCCCTGACCTACGAGGAGGGTCGCTTGGGAGGTGAGGTGCTTCACCACGAAGTCGCCCTGGCCAAGGGCGGAACGGAGGGGCTGATTCAGACTAGGAGGTTAGCCGGTCGGCTCTCCCGACCAGACGACCCAACCGGCTGAGCCTAAAGTCGGTCACCCACCTCCCTCTCAGGGGGTCGCCGAGTTTGCCAAGTCAGACCTTCACCGCGCATAAACTCAACCTTGAGTAGCTGATCGAACCCTCAGGCAATCTCGGTCCGGACTCTATATTACGGCTCAAACCTCATGTCGAAAGTGACTCTGGTAGGATATGACCCGACGAAACAGGGTGGGTGAGGATTGTATGGGATAATTACTATGACTTGTCTTAGGAGTGGCTCATGCCGACTGATGTGGACAACACGATTGACGGATGCCTACAACCGCCATCTCTGCCATAACCTCGGCATGACATTGTTGAGCAACTAGGAATATTTGGTGAGGATCCTAACATCTATGTGATAAGACGTCCTGTCAGAATAGGGGCTTGCCTGTGACCTCTATAAAAGGGGCCTCCTCCACCCCTTGAAGGGGAGCTTTTTTGGAGGAGAAGACTAGTTCTTGCTTTCCTTTTGTCTCTCTAGGAGCTTGACTCGATCATCGGAGCTTCCCGAGGACCACCCGCTAGTCGAACAGCGGCCCAACAATTCTCCCTGAGTCAACACCAGTGCCACGTCATCTCGTAGTCGCCCTCTCTGCTTCATGACAGGATCAAATTTGACGCTGTTTGTGGGAAGGTACGCCTGATCGGGAGTACGAAGATGGCTTCCTTGAACAAGATGACCATTACCATTTCGCAAGAGGATTTTGAGTTGCTAGTGGCAGCAAGCGCTCAGCAGCAACAATCGAGTGTCGACCCCGCCATAGGACTACCAATCGCTTTAGGTACATCTCCGCTTGGAGGAGCGACGACCTGATCGGGCCATGAGACGAGCTTCCCCCAAGCCTTCTTTTGGTCAAGGAAAGACGATGTTTAGTAAAAAAGGATGTAAAGCTCTTCATCCAGCCACATGCCCCCTCGCGACCCTCACAAAGGGAAAGCACCGGTTGCTTAGCAGTCATCCAACCACTCGGCTATACCCTTCTTATTAGAGATACTCGAAGACCCGCTTTCACACCACTTTCGACCCAACACTGTGGTAGAATACGAAGGAGCCACCGACCCCGAAGACAACCTTATAAAATTCGAGAATGCAACACTGTTGTTCCAGTACACTGATGGGGTCAAATGCCTAGTGTTCTTGACCACGGTGGCGGGCTCAGCTCAATGGTGATTCGATCGGCTCCCCGAGGGTCGGTACGCAACTTTAAGGAGTTCAAGAAGCAGTTCCTGCAGACTTCGCCAGTATCTGAATGTACCATAAAACTAGCCTCAATCTTTTGCTCTGAAGCAGGGTTCTAAGGAGGCATTGAGAGCCTACATCAAGTAATTCAACCAAATGGTGATGGACATGCCGACTGCTACACCAGAGGTATTGATAAGTTATAAAGTTTCTTTGGCAAAACATTCTGTGCAGGTATGGGATACTGCACAAGCTCGTTTCGGACAACGAGAGGCAATTTCAAGGCTGAAAGATCAGAGGGTAGTGAACAACATATGGGTTAAAGCAAGCTTTCACTTCCGTAGTGTACTTGCAAAGCAACAGCCAAGCAGAAGTCGCTAATCGAGATATCATCAGAGGGTTGAAGACAAAGTTGGATAATGTCGGTGGCTCTTAGGCGGAGGAGCTGCCTAGCGTCTTGTGGGCTCAGCGGACCATTCCTTTTCACTTGGTCTACGAAGGCGAGGTGGTGCTACCGGTGGAGGTGGATGTGAGTCCGACCAGAGAAGGCTCTATGATTAGGACAACGAGGAGCGACAACGCCTGGAGTTGAACCTGGTCACTCAGATAAGGGACAGGGGCAGGCACTTAGTGTTGGAGCAATCGGCCCTAAGATGGTCCGGTGTGACCATGGGTTTTGATGTTTGGGCAAAGAGTTTAAGTTAGGATTACCCTTGTATTCTTATATGCGTATGTTGAGTGTGCAGGTTGTACAGGTTACGCATATGGACTGGACTGGACGGCCTCAGTACGGTGAAGGATGGCATGGAGGCAAGCTGGAGGCTTGCGTGCGCATCTGAGGGACCTTGGAGAGCAGGGACGATGAGCTGATGGGCGCGGACTTCGAGGCATGCGTGAAGGATGGCATGGAGGCAAGCTGGAGGCTTGCGTGCATCCGAGGGACGGGAGTCGAAGATGAAGAGGGCGCGAAAGCAACAGTCGAGGCTGCGGAGGAGGAGTCAGTCGAGTCGTGAGGGTCGAGTGCTGTGTGAATGTACTCGGGAAGGGATTCAGCAGGGTACCAGTCGACTGCCCTGGGGGCAGTCGACTGGTAGGTGGCTGGTGAGCTGGCAAATTCGAACGTTGGGGGTGTCAACGGTCGAATTTGGCTGGCACCAGTTGACTGGTAGCGAGAAATCAACCCCGAGTCCTATTTAAAGAGGACTTCGTGATGGCTGAGTTTCTTGACGAAACTTGCTTGGATAGGGCAAGTTAGTAGTCTTGTATACTCAGGAAGTGTCTTTGGTGTTGTGGCGAGGTTTCTCCACCCACAAGGAGCGACGAGTTCTAGCCGGAGGTTATCCGGGGTTTGATCCACCGACGAATTGTTGGATTAGTCACTCGACCGGGGTGGATACCAACTAAAATCGCCGTGTTAGCATTGGTTAGTGATTTTATTATTGTTTTACTATTATTTTCGCTGTGCAAACTAACCGTGTAAGAATAAGAATTCGGCGAAACGTTATTCACCCCCCTCTAGCGTACGGTATTCGATGCTAACAATTGGTATCAGAGCAAGGACTGCTCTTGATCGGACTAACCGCCGAGGGAGCACACGCTAGAGGAGAGGAAATAATGGAAGATAAGTTGGGGGACAACATCTACACCCCACCACCCTACGACAATGAGGATTTCGACTATTGGCGGGCGAGGATGAAGAATTGGCTTAGCATGGAGTGGGAGTGCATGATCATGCTAGAAGAGCCCTTCGAAGTTCCAAAGGACAAGCATGGAAAGAAGCTTCGTCCTAGATATTGGACTCAAGAGCAACAAGATTACTCTAGGGCAAACAAGAAGGTAATAGATGTATTAATTGATGTTTTGCCTGACAATGTTTTGAGTATTGTAGGGAATTATAAAAATGCACACGAATTATGGACTAAGTTGGTGGAATATCACAAGAACCCTACACAAACTCAAGGAGTAGATGAACCCGAGGAAGTGAGCTCAATAGCTCAAGAGGAGGAAGAAGTGTCCACATCCTCAATTGAAGAAGAAAGTGAGAGGTCATCCACCTCATCTAGAGAAGAGGAGGAGGTCACCACCTCAAGGATTGAGGGGGAGGAGAGACCCTCACCTACACATGATCAAGAGGAAGTCTCCACTTCATCCAAGGGTGAAGAGGAAGTCAACCAAGCCTCAACCTCCACTGAAGCAAGGACTAAAGACCACATTGTATGCTTTGGGTGCAATGAAAAGGGGCACTACAAGGATAAGTGCCCACTAGTTAAGAAAAATGAGGTATACCCTAAACCCATTGTAAATTTCTTTAAAGCTAATGTGGGTTGTAGAATTGGTGAAGCTCAAGCTAAAAGAAAGAAGATTCGATACTTCACATGTGGAGAACTAGGGCATTATCACACTAAATGCCCTAGAAAAGGTGAGCTAAAGAAGATGGAAAATCTAAGAAGATGGAAAAAAAAAGAAAGAAGGAAGAGAAGAAGCTCACAACAAGGAATGACTACAAGGATAAGGGAGGTACCCTCTAACCCTAGTTTAAAAAGAAATTCGATTTCAAGTTCTTCTTTACATTTCAAGAATCATGTTAATTACTCACCCATGCATGCTAGAACTCATGAGAATTGTTTATTTATGCATAATCATGGATTTAAGTATAATGATAGGACTAAGGGTAACAAGGTAAATCATAACCCTAAGAAAAGCATGCATCATGATAGACCTAAGACTTGGGTACCTAAGGATCAAGGCATTGACCCCAAGAAGGGGAGACAAATGCCTAAGAAAATGGATAGGTCTAGAAATGTCCAAAGTGGACATATGGAATCCAAGGTTAGAGGGCTAAAAAGGGAAAATCAAGCCTTAAGGGCAATGCTTGATACTTTAGAGAGGACCTTAGAAAGATTCAAGATTGGATCTAAAGGTCTAGACATGGTGTTGGGTAGCATCAAACCCAACTATGATAGGTCGGGTTTGGGCTATGAATCCAAGACCTCCAAGGGCAATGGAAAGAAGTATGCTGGGAAAGCATACAATCTTAGTAAGGAGGGAAAGTCTAAGGATGGCAAGGGGATGCCATCCAAGGATAAAAAGAGTGACCTAACCAAGGACAAGGTGTCCAAGGTTAAAAAGGTTAATTTTGTAGGCTAAGAGTCACCAGTGGCACACCGGTGTGGCCTAGTGTGGATGGAGTCACCTAGGGAGTTGGCTAAGGCTAAGAGCTCAAGGGGGAGCTTTAGGAGCCTTTGGGGTCCATGGTAAATGGATCTCAAAAGTTTCTCCCTTAGGAAATTAGGTGAAATGTGCCAAAAAGGGTTGGAAGACTTGGGTAAGTCTTAATTCTAGATTTTGGCACATCAAAAGGAGAATTTAGGGAGAAAAAGGTGAAAAGAGGGTTAAAATTCATAAAATTGAGGTTTAATGGTGGAACACCATATAATTCAATGATATAAATGAGTTGTGATCAAGGAGAAGTGGATGCATTGAAGAGAAGTGAGAATTATCACTTTTAGGATGAGCTCATTTGATACTTTTTAGAAGAAGAAGGATTTCGTGCCAATCTTGGGATTTGGAGTACATTTATTTGGAAACATATTTTTCCCAAGTAGACATTGGCCCCACTAATCTCCCCACGAAATTTCATAATTTTTGGAGATTTGTAGAATTATTTATGGATTACTGAAATTGGACTGAAAAATCTGAAAATCAGGTATCAGTCGACTGCCCTGGGGGCAGTCGACTGGTCTCAGCCCAGAAACATTCTGTGAATTTTGGGAGTCGACTGCTCCAGGGGCAGTCGACTGGTACATGAGAGTAGGCATAAAAAGGGGGAGTTTCGACAATGAGAAGTTACAAGATTGTTATGGGATATGGTGTAGAGTTAAAACTCTTGGTTATGACTTCATAGTCTTTGAATAAAGTGTTAT
Source organism: Boesenbergia rotunda (assembly GCA_024364735.1). Lineage (NCBI taxonomy): Eukaryota > Viridiplantae > Streptophyta > Magnoliopsida > Zingiberales > Zingiberaceae > Boesenbergia > Boesenbergia rotunda. The sequence continues at coordinate 309,415 of JAGFNQ010004444.1, forward strand.
CCCATGATTTGATAAGAATTTATTGGATTTTATGGAAATCAAGAAGGATTGATAAGGTGCCCTAGGTATCTAAGATTTAGAGGTTAAACATGGAGCATTGAGGACAATTCCATGTGTCGAATTATGATGGGAAGAATTGACAAACACATGGAATTAGAAATGAATTTGAAAGTTGATACTTAATGCATAATCCTTAAGAAACTTAGATGTGTACCAAAAGTCAAGCACACTTGATATTTCCATGATATCATATTTTTCTAGGATAGGATATATTCTAGCAAGTGTGCTTGTAATCTTTAGAGTTTTTAAATTTGTGTTGAGTTCTTTTTGGCACCTAGGGAAAGATTGCTTGGGGGCAAGTCTATGATAGTGTCAAAGGGGGAAGAACTCGGGTGATGAGTTGTGTATGACTCAACGTGGTGTCTAGGAGGTTAAGTTGGGTAGAACTTGACCTGGGAAAAATGAAAATTGGGAGAAGGCATGGGTAAAGGGGGAGGTTGCCTCCTAGTTGCCTTGATTTTCATTTTGAAATTTTTGGGTTTTGTGTCAAACTTGGGAATGATGATAGATACATGGGTAGATGTATTTTTCCCAAGTAGGTATAGATCCCACAAAGTTGTCCACGAAGTTTGGAAATTTTTGGAAATTTGTGGAATTTCTGGCGCGTTTCTGAAATTCGGCCCGAAAATCAGATTTTAGGCGTATCAGTCGACTGACACTGTTGCCAGTCGACTGCCAGAGGCTGATTTGGGTATCAACAGCTAGTTTGGGGTCCAAATGACAAGGAACAAGTATATGGGGGTCTAGTACATTGTGTTTAGGGTCATTGGGAATTTAAAGAACCAATAATTGGGTAATTATTAGGTTCTTTTTGATGTCTGACAAAGGGGGAGAAATATTGTGTTTAAGTGGGAAACCAATACCTTTGCTAGAAAGAAACCCTAGGTTTAAGGGGAGCTAAGATTAAGGGGGAGCATGGTTGCTCCATTCTTGGCGTAAGGGGAACCTGAGAGAGGTTCTTAAAAAGCCTTTGTAAGACCAATGTAGGGGGAGCTTGGGAGAAGCTTTAAAAAGCCCGTTGGGTGGAAAATCCTAGCTTGGAGGGCTAGGTGTGTAAAAAGTCCTAATTTGGAGGGTTAGGTGTAGGATGCCTTGGATAGGATCCATACATGCATTGCATATGCATTCATTTTAGCATGGTTTTTGCTATTGACTACTATCTTGTTTTTCCTAACTTAAACGTATTGCCAAACATCAAAAAGGGGGAGATTGTTGGAGCAATCGGCCCTAAGATGGTCCGGTGTGACCATGGGTTTTGATGTTTGGGCAAAGGGTTTAAGTTAGGATTACCCTTGTATTCTTATATGCGTATGTTGAGTGTGCAGGTTGTACAAGTTACGCATATGGACTGGACTGGACGACCTCAGTATAGTGAAGGATGGCATGGAGGCAAGCTGGAGGCTTGCGTGCGCATCTGAGAACCCTTGGAGAGCAGGGACGATGAGCTGATGGGCGCAGACTTCGAGGCATGCGTGAAGGATGGCATGGAGTCAAGCTGGAGGCTTGCGTGCATCCGAGGGACAGGAGCCGAAGATGAAGAGGGTGCGAAAGCAACAGTCGAGGCTGCGGAGGAGGAGTCAGTCGAGTCGTGAGGGTTGAGTGCTGTGTGAATGTACTCGGGAAGGGATTCAGCAGGGACTGGTAGGTGGCTGGTGAGCTGGCAAATTCGAACGTTGGGGGTGTCAACGGTCGAATTTGGCTGGCACCAGTCGACTGGTAGCGAGAAATCAACCCCGAGTCCTATTTAAAGAGGACTTCGTGGTGGCTGAGTTTCTTGACGAAACTTGCTTGGATAGGGCAAGTTAGTAGTCTTGTATACTCAGGAAGTGTCCTTGGTGTTGTGGTGAGGTTTCTCCACCCACAAGGAGCGACGAGTTCTAGCCGGAGGTTATCCGGGGTTTGATCCACCGACGAATTGTTGGATTAGTCACCCAACCGGGGTGGATACCAACTAAAATCGCCGTGTTAGCATTGGTTAGTGATTTTATTATTGTTTTACTATTATTTCCGCTGTGCAAACTAACCGTGTAGGAACAAGAATTAGGCGAAACGCTATTCACCCCCTCTAGCGTACGGTATTCGATCCTAACACTTGGATGACATCAAACCACCAGAGAATGCAACAAAGGTACAACCAAAAGGTGTTGCCCGGACTTTTGAAGTTGGTGACTAGGTATGGAAGTGAGTCAGGCCAATTAGCGATGTAGGCAAGCTGGAACTCTAGTGGGGAGGACCCTTTAAAGTGATACAGAAGTTGGCTACCGGAGCCTACTATTTATAGTCCACCCATTGGAAGTGACTTAACCGACCCCGGAACGCAACCCATCTGCGTTTGTATCAAGTGTGAGGATCCCTGTAATCTCCCCGATGTGGGTGATAGGCATAAATACAAGAGGCAGGGCCTCGATTAGCGACTTCATGAGTATTTCCAGACTCTCGCTCCGTAAGTTATAAGTGGCTATGCTCCCATGCACCCTCTGACTTCAAGGTTGACTGGACATGGTTGTCCATGCTCCAATCGGGTTGCTCGAGCGACGTTCAGACCCTGGATTCATTAGTTATAAGTTGGTATGCTCCCACGGACCCGCCGACTTCAAGGTTGACTGGACGTGGCTACCCATGCTCCAATTTGGTCGCCCGAGCAACGTTTAGAACCTCAATTCACGAGTTGTAAGTGGTTATACTCCCACGCACCCGTTGACTTCGAGGTCGATTGGATGTGGCAGCCCATGCTCCGGTATGGTCGCCCAGGCAACGTCCAGACTCTTGCTCTGCGAGTTATAAATGGGCATGCTCCCACGCATCCGCCGACTTCAAGGCCAATCAATCGTGGCTGCCCACACTCTAGTATGGTCGCCCAAGCGGCGTCCAGACTCTCACTCCACGAATTATAAGTGGGTCTGTTACCATTATCCCACTCCCTCTTCGTCCAAGTTGACTGGGAAGCATCCAATCTAGCGCCTGATTAGTGTCCCATATCCTGGCCCAATAGAGGTCGAATGGCGATCGGTGAGGCCGACGATAGGCTTCGTGATTGGGCTATGGGGAAAGTTGATGGTAGCTAGCAAGCTAGAATTTGGGTCCTCAAGGGCCACTCTCACAGTTAAGGAGAGGAGCGAGGGCAGGTCACTCGAGTGGAACATGCAAGCAAGAGGTGCAAGGCCACATAGCTGACCAAGACACACATACAGGAGGAAAAACACTCGGCGATTGCAAAAGCATTAAGTTAGTTTTCTTACAACCCCTGAAGGGGCTGGGCAAAAGATGGTACATAGCAAAAAGGAAAAAAAAGCATAAAACTAAGCAAAAGGAGGGAAAGCATCCTTCGGCATGACCTCTATGATCCTGGATGGTTTCAATGTGTTCGACGGTAGGTCATCGGAGATGTGCCCGACCTCCTTTAGCTGCGGGATTGTACCCTGGATCTCGTACTTGAACATATAAGCAGTCCTTCGGCTGAGTAGGCGGTTGAAGGGCTTTGACCGTAGGTATTCCACCCGGTGGCCTCAAGTGGCTCTTCCTCACTGGCTTTGTAGGCTTTGAAGGCCTCTTTGCTAGCCGCCAGCTCGACATTCAGGCAGTTAATCTCTGCATTTTAGTCGCTCAGTTCGTCAACTAGGGCCACATGTTGTATGTCCAAGCACTTGATGGCAGTCTTCTTATCAGCCAGCTCAGCCTCGTTCTCGGCGAAGACAGACTTGGTCGTCGCATGAGAGGCCTCCAGCTTCTTGAGATTCCCGGATAGAGCTTTGGCCTCGACGGTCTTCTTGTCGAGGCCCGAGCAGCATGAGCCAGCTGGGTCCAAGTTGACTTCAACTGGGAGTCCAAATTCTCAATGCGTACCACCGCCTGATCGGAGGCTCGCTCAGCTGTGGATCTCTTTTGTTGCTCCTCCTCCAGGCGATCCGTTGCCTCCATTAACTCAGCCGTCAGGGCATTGAGGTGGGAGTGTAGGACGGTTGTACCCTCATCGCGCAAGCAATAGGGTGGTCTGGCTTAAGGCCATCTCCAAGGTTTGCACCTTCTGCTCAGCCACTCATCGGGCACGGGCATTACTGACCAGCGACTAGCTTATGCTCTAACAGGCCACCCTAAACTAGCACAAGAAAATAGGTGAGTGGAAGAAATTATATTGGCCAAGCTAAGGATGAACTCACCTGAGTGGCAACCTGCAGGAAGTTGTCAGCCAGGTTGATTGGACTCTGCTAATGGGTAGCCAACATCCCCATATCTCAGGTGTCTGTTAGGCGACTCGACAAGCATAGAGTTTGCGGGGAGTGCATAGGGTCGATTTTAGGGGGCTACTTCCGGGGGTCCAACAGAGAGGGCAAGGAGATGTTGACTAGGGGCCTCTGGCCGAGCAGAGAGGCGGTCTCTGGTCAGGAAGTCACCATCTCTGCGAAGGTGTTGGAGGGGAAGCGCAGGGTGAGACAACTTCCATGAGAGAATCACTTTGACAGTGGTCATCCCCACCGAGTGGTCGTCGAGAACTATGTCCGGCTTGGTCAGCAGTTAGGTCATGGGCTTGCTCCACCAGCTCGGCCTCAAGGGGATTGACAGGGGTCACCGTCGACCGGCGCCTCTTGCGCCTCCTGAGTACAGTGGTCTCCTCCTCTATCGATTCAGGAGGGTGGTCCGCCACACCTCATGCAACTGATTAGCGGTAGGGCGGCCATGTTATCAAAGGTCATAGCTGTCGAGCTAACGAGTGCTATAACCCTCTTGGCCACCTCAATTGCCTCTTGGGCCTCCAACTTAGCCTCGCCCAAGTCGAGCTCCTTGCTGAGCATAGCTTGCCACATGACTTGAGCTGAAAAAGGAGAAAAATCTTAATTAGAGCCAAATGGAAGAGAAAGAGAGTGGCGCTTACCGAAGGGAGACGTTAGTTTGGTCGGAATCTTGCTCAACCCAAAGATGTACAACACCCCCTCTGTTAGTAGGTAGGTGATGCTAAAGCGAAGATCCTTGACTCGGGCGAAGGCTAACTAAAATGGAGGATCCAAGCGGTAGTTCTTGGGCATCACCTACTGGGCAGGTAGGTCCTCTATCCACTCAATCTCCCAACTGAGGGCAGGGGTGGTATTGATGAAAAGGTAGTGGGTCTTCCTGTTAGTAATATGAGAGAAGTGTCCTAAGGCAATTGCCTTATGATTGTAAACATTTATTTTAATAAATGAAAATTCACTATTTGAGTATACATGTTTGTGTATTTGATTGGGATCTTAAACTCATCTACTGAATGTCCGCAATACAATTCACAGCATGAGAGAATTTGTGATGGAATCACAACTAGTGATTATCTCTACATGTGCAATTGTGAAGTATTGAAAATATCCCTAGTCGATGAATTGATAAATACGGACACTATCAATTCTGTTGAGACTAGCATGGATTATTCTCTAATCAGCTGATTCTCACTGGCTAGTGACATTGGGATGTCCGGAGATAAACATGAATGCTAGTTAAGGGAACTAGTTCATTGGAGTGACTGGCTGTAAAACTTCACATGGTAGTCTATATATAAACATGTCAGTGAAGTTCTTACCGCAGCTTAAGTCCGATGTTCCTTTGACTTGCGGTGTTCAAGTCATCTTGGACATGGAGACTTATACTTTAACATCTTAAGCAAGCATCTCCAAGGAGGTGTGGACCCAGGATGGTTGGGTATAAGCCGAAGTGCCCGAAGATGTTTGAACAGCCTATAAAGGATTCACCACTCCTTGCGAGGAGATATATACCTAAGGCCTATCGTCGGATTGTTACTCAAAGCCTCTGGCCAGAGCATGACATGTTTAGAGTATGAGTCTCTTAAATACATGAGAGTAATTAGAAATCCAAAGGACGAGAGAACGTTACTTGGGCTAGGTGTGACGTAGTCAGCCTAGTGGGGACTGACACACACAGACCATGTCCTGAACCAAGTGGGTATAAGATGGTGAAGGGAATGAGGCACGATTCATTAGAGCTGCTGAAGGGTTTCAGAATTATTTCTGAGGTCAACCGTTGATCTTTCGATTAATTGGGGATCATGATGTACTACTAGGTGCCACTCATGATCGTTCTATAATTGGTTAATTATAGACGACCAACATAAATCGAAAGCCTATTTAGTCACACGCACAACGAGTAATCCGAGGGATTTAAAATGAGTTGAAAATTGGATTTTCCAATCAAGAGAAATAAGTCGAATCTGAATTTATCAGAGGCGCATCGAAAGCTTAAAATGGCTAAGTCTTTTGAAGGCTTATTGGGCGAATTAAATGAGTTTAATTCGCGAGGAGGCGGCTTGGTTTGGCCGGCCAAAGAGGGTCACCCTCTTTGGTTTGGCCGACCACCACATGGAGGGAAACCAATTTATTTGGTTTAAATTATAAAATAAATCAAGCACGATTTGTTTTATAAAATTATGGATAAATAAATTTATATAAAGAAATTTATATAAAGAGATTTATATAAAGAAATTTATATAAAGAAATTTATAGAAATTTATTCTTTTATGGAAATTAAAATGAACCATGGATTGGTTTATTTTATTTTATAAAATCAATTATGAATTGATTTTTTCATGATAAGAAAAATTTATATAATAAATTTCTTGTAAATTTTATTCCATAATAAAAGGAGAGATGTGTTTGTTTTTATTATAAATTTAGTTATAATAAAACTTGACATAACGGAATAATTCATAAGAAAATTTATAGGATAAATTTCTTATGAAAATTTATTCCATTAAAAGGGAGACTTGGCGATGGAGAGACTACTATATAAAGGAACCAAGGTAAGACTTTAATTCCAATCAAGAGATCAAGTAACAAGCTCTCTCTCTCTTATTCTCTCCCTCTCTCTAGGGCTGGCGCCCCTTTCTCTCTCTAGGGCCGGCGCCCCTTTCTCTCTCTAGGGCCGGCGCCTTCTCTCCTCCCTCTAGGGCCGACGCCACCTTCCCTAGCCGTGAGCCACCACCAAGACGAAGCGGGTCGCGTCTCCTTCCTCCCTTCACGGAATCTTGATTCCGTTACTTGGTGGTTAGTTTCCATATCTCTCTCTTGATATTCTAGTTGTGCCTTTGGAGAATCTAGTAGTTCTTGTTGGCACGAAACTCGTGGCTTTGTGAAGTCATCCCGAAGAGAACTCGGCGTGGACGCGAATAGAGGCTAAGCTTCCAAGGGACGCTACGGTTGGATCTCGTCCCTTTCTTCGAGTTACGCGAGGTACTAAGTAAATTAGTTTACTTTTCTACAAAATTTTAATTTATGATTATGTCCACACATCATAAGGTTGCATGCTAGATACGTGGTTAAAATAATTTGAAAAATTATTTATGCTAATTCTTCCGCTGCACGTAATTATTTTTAAAATTACGAACCCGTATCTATGTCAACATGCACCCGGTCCCAACAGTGGTATCAGAGCCGGTTAGTGTTCGACATAATCATATAATTGTTTTGCGAAAAACTTTGTCATGATCTCAATTTTGGAAAATTTTTCAATCATGGAAACTTTCCAATTATGATAAATTTTAGATTTAGGAATTTCAAAGTTTGGAAATCCTCATGAAATTTCACAAACTTTTGAAATATCCTAGTTTCTGAAATTTTATGATAATTGTGAAAACTTCCCATTTTTGGAAACTTTCCAATTTTGGAAATTTCCTATTTTGGAAATTTTCCAATTTTGGAAATATGTAAGTTTTCTTTGTACCAAAAACTTACAATTATTCTGAAAACCTATTATGAAATCTCGCAATTTTGGGCACTTTCTTTCAAGAAAGTCTAGACAAATTTATAGATCATTAATTGACAATTAAATTTGAATTGGTTTTAAATTATTAACAAAATTCTTTATTTTGGATTGAGCCTCGGGGAGCCGTCCAATTTAAAGTTAGTTGTTGTAATTTAATTTCCCATTTTGAATAAAATTGTCATGTTTAATTTGGTTACGCCTCGGGGAGCGGACCAAATTGAATTTACGACAAATTTCTTTTCTTTGGGTATCTGAGCCTCGGGGAGCCACCCTTAGAAAATAATTTGTTGTAATTAATTAATCCATGAATAGAATATATGATCAAATCTTGGAAATTTGATTTAAGAGGTGATGCTCTTACATATTGTTGTCACCAAAATTAATTAGGAAAATGGTTTCCTATAGAGTTTTCTTAAAAGGGATTTTCATGAAAATAATATGTGGTTGAATTAAGGGAATCTGTCTCTTAATTTAATAAGATTTGATTTAGAGAAATCAAAGTCTTAAACATATTATTTCCGAAATTGATTATGACAATTTAGGAAATTGTTTCCCAAAACAATTCCTTGAATAAAGTATGAAATTAGAATTAGGAAATCCGGTTCCTAATTCAATTAATGAGACTTGATAAATTAAGTCACATACATACTTTATTAAGGAAATCGTTAGTCATGACATAATTATATGTCATGAATGTGCTTAGAAAAGAAAGGATGAGACCCAAAACCCCTTACAAAATATTGAGGCCAACACCTTCCATTAATATGGTTAGAATCTGAGTTTTATTTCTCGTTTGGGTTGATGGACACATCCATGCCCGGCTTGAACCTCAACATGTTCAAACCATGGAATTAGTTTATGAATAATATAGTTGGAGTCAGAGGTCAATCCTTAGTTTTGGTTGTTGGACACATCCAAGCCTGACTAAACGGTTGAATGAGCTCCAACCATATTAAAACTATTTCTTGATTAATGGGTCAGCCTTAAGCTTAGAGCATCGATTTGTTGTGCCACAGCCAAGGTCGATGTAAAGAGAGGTGCAGTTGGGTGCTGTGTATAATGTTGCATACTTGTTAATGAGTTAACAATCCAATGATTTATGCAAACATTCAATTAGTTGATAGCATAAAGTGATAGTTACATATATGTGATATGTAATCGGTATAATTACCTACCTTCATAGCTAAGAATAACTTGATGGCCACAGCCATGATTGTTCTTATCTATGGTTGGATATCAACCTATTTGGAGATGTTCCTACGATCTCCCGAATTGATAAAAAGGGTTATTCAATTTGAAAAATTAAATAGGATTTTATTAATGTATATTGATACATTCTTTAATCAATCTTCTCACATAAGCTCAATTTGTATTTCTAGGATAATCACTCGATCATGTCTTCTCTGAATTTGCGTTCCATTTTGGACACCAATAAACTGACTGGGCCAAACTTCATGGACTGGCTTCGAAACATGAGGATAGTCCTCAAGGCAGAGAAGCTTGCTTATGTCCTTGAAGATCAACTTCCCAACCGTCCTCCAGAAGATGCAACTCCAGACCAGCTAGTGGCCTATCAGAAACATGTGACCGATTCTGAACTTGCGAGTTGCATCATGCTAGCCTCTATGATACCTGAGCTACAAAAGCAGCATGAGCATATGGATGCTTATACCATCATCTTCCATCTTCATGAGTTGTTTGAAGAGCAGGCGAGATCCGAAAGGTTCGAAGTCTCCAGACTCCTCTTCACCTCTAGGATGCAGGAAGGCACTTCTGCCTCACAGTTTGTGTTAAAGATGTTGGGGCACATTGAGCGACTGAGCACACTCGGTTTTGCAATGGATCATGAACTAAGTATTGACTTAATTCTGCATTGTTTGCCCAAAAGTTATTCACAATTTGTGATGAACTATCGGATGAACAAGCTGGAGACTACCATTCCTGAGTTGCTCAACCTGCTGAAAACTATTGAGCCTTCTGTAAAGCAGGATCAGAAGACGGTACTGTTAGTTGGTTCCTCGAAGAAAGGTTCTAAGAGGGAGGCCAAAGAACAGAATAAAGGAAAGAAGACAAAGGCCAAAAAGACTGAAAAGACACCAAAAGGCATTTGCCATCACTGTGGCAAGGAGGGTCACTGGCGAAGAAACTGCAAGGTTTATCTTGAGTCCTTGAAGAAGAAGGCATCCGATGCCCCATCCTCTTCAGGTATCTTCGTTATTGAATGTCACTCTATTTCCTCAAATACCTGGGTACTTGATACTGGGTGTAGCTCACATATATGTAATGACATACAGGGGCTAAGGAATAGAAGAAGACTCGTCAAGGGAGAAGCGAATTTGCGAGTTGGAAATGGAGCAAAGATTGCTGCTGTTGCCATCGGAACATATTTGCTAAAGCTCCCTACTGGACGTGTTTTAGAATTAGATAATTGTTATTTTGTTCCTTCGTTAATAAAGAACATTGTATCTATTTCATGTTTGAATGAAAAGGGTTATCATTTAACTTTTAGTAACAATTGTTGTTACATAACTTTAAATGGCGTTCTTTATGGGAATGAAACTTTATGCAATGAAATCTACACGTTAGATTTATCCGGTGACGTTTTCAATATCGAAGTTAGCAACAAACGTGCTCGAATAGATAATCGAATAGACTCCTACACGTGGCATTGTCGTCTTGGCCATGTAAGTAAGAAACGCATGACTGAATTACACCGATGTGGAATTCTGGAATCATTTGAACCCGGTTCATTTGATACATACGAATCATGCTTAAAAGGCAAGATGACCAAATTACCCTTTTCCGGAAAGGGTAATCCAGTGGGAGAATTGCTTGGTCTAATACATACTGATGTATGTGGACCAATGTCAACTCTTGCACAAGGAGGCTATAGCTACTTCATCACCTTTATCGATGATCACTCACGATTCGGGTATGTGTTCTTGATGAAACACAAATCTGAAGATTTTGAGAAATTCAAAGAGTTCAGAAATGAAGTGGAGAAACAGCTTGGCAAAAGTATTAAGATACTTCGATCCGATCGGGGTGGTGAATACTTAAGTCAAGAGTTTCAAGATTATCTTAGGGACAATGGGATATTGTCCCAATGGACTCCGCCATATACACCACAGCATAATGGACTGAATTCGGTGATGAGGGAGAGGAAGAAGAAGAAGAAGAGGAAGTTATTCCAACTTCCCTTATTTATACTTTTCTCATGAAAAGACATGTCTCTTCACCTCCCTAGCTTTTAACAAGCATGTTTCTTATTCCCTCTACAAGAAACATGGCTTGGTACAATGGTTAAGACATTGCTAGTGCAACTAGGAGGTTCAAGGTTCAATCCCTGCTTCCTCCTTCTATATTTTCCTTTTTATCACATTTTGCACTAATCCAAGCCCATTAAGCCAAGCCCATCATGAAATTTCATAATATTAATTATATTCCATGAATTCATAATAATTTTATAATATTAATTATATTCCATGAATTCATAATATTTCATGATACTATTTCATGAATTCCATAATATTTCATATTTATGAATTCATATATTTCATAATATTTCATGATAATATATCATGAATTTCATAATATTTCATATTCATGAATTCATATATTTCATAATATTCTATGATAATATATCATGAATTTCATAATATTTCATATTCATGGATTCATATATTTCATAATATTTCATATGGGAAATTTTGGGGCGTTACAATCCTCCCCACCTTATAAAAAGTTCGTCCCGAACTTTAAAATAATTCCGGATACTTTAATCGTATTGCCTCCTCTCGTTCCCACGTGGCTTCTTCGAATCGTTCGTTCCGCCACAGAACCTTTACTAAGGGTACTTCCTTGTTCCTTAGCTTTTTGACTTCCGGGTCTAAGATCTGAACAGGTCGGCGTTCTGAACTTAGGTTCTCTTGATCTTGTACTGGTTGGGGCTCTATTATCTGATTCACATCAGAGATACATTTCCTGAGCATTGATACGTGGAAAACATTGTGGATAGCCGACTTTTCTGGCGGTAACTCCAGTTCGTAGGCCACTTTGCCTACCCGTCTCAGAATCTGAGACGGTCCCACATATCTCGGACTCAGCCACTTCATCTGGTCCACTGACCTTCTAGCCTTTACCCGTTCCCACCACATCCTGGCGTCGCCAGTAAAGCAGAACGAGACACATTTAATTTTCTCATGCTCAGGCCAGTCTAATAACTCCACTGTGCTCTCAACTGCCTTGAGCCAGGCCTGAGCATCCCAGGGCTCGCAGGTGCCCGAGAACTTTTCCGGCTTCAGTCTCTGCCACTGAATCAGATAGGCCTCTTGTCGGACTCCTCGGGCCGGAGTGTCCGGGGGTGCCTGTGCAGTTGGAGGCTCAGTAGGCATTACATTCTGACTTCCCTGCGGGGTTGCAGTGTTCCCCTGCTGGGTCATCAGAGTGTTTATTATCTGCTGTTGTTCAGTGACCTGACGCTGCAGATCTGTGATCACTTGCATCATATCAGGTGGGGTTGCTGTCTCGTTACCCCTAGTACTACGCCTTCTAGCCATATATATCATATAGACAGTAAATGACTACATAAGCCTTAATTCTACCTTCACTTGTTATGCAAGTATTAATCATCTTCATATCATACAAGCATAAATTATCTCTATCAATATCATTACTGTACATGAAATAATATAAGCGAGTTAGGATTTCTTACTTGGAAGCGGCATGAGGAAGCTTGATGTGTGTGTGGTGGAGGGGAAATCTGCTCTGATACCAACCTGTAACGCCCGCCCTTATATCTACTCTCGGGGCGGGGTTACGTACATTCAATCATATAGTAATATATTTTTTTTTTCTATTTCTATCTTCTAGCATGACATTAAAACAACAATGCAAGGACTTAAGGGAACTAGGTACTAAGCATGCTTGCAAAAATTATCAAGTGTCATTCTATAACATGATAACATCACTAGTAATGTAACTCATAACATAATCAAGTATAAGAGACCTCCAAGGTAAACACTATCATGCCATGTCAATCCTAATCACTAATACTTATTGTCAAGGAGTATAACATAAGCATAACTATGTAGATATAGAAATCTTTCTTCCCGAGCCACCACCCCACACATCTTCAGCCTCCTGCCTCTTCCTTCCATTTAAGTGTTATCTGCAGCATAAGACAACACATAAACTAGTAAGCAAAATGCTTAGTAAGGATCCTGTCCTACTCGCAAAATCCGTGCGAAAGAATATAACATGTACACATAATCAATCATAAGTATAAGTTCATCAAAGCATATTAAACATCTAAGTTTCTAAGCATGCAGTATCAAGTACCATAAGCATACTCTTCACATATAACAAATGCTTTCAATGAATGTTTTCAAAACAATTCCATAATGGTATTACTTAAAAATACATCCATATCATATTGGGCCCTGTTGTGTACCAACTATCGCGCGGAACTATTGCGCGTTCCCTAATGAATTGGGGTAGCGAGCCACCAATTCATTAGAGCAGGACCCTTCCGTCCTACCGGAGCCACGTTAACATGCACCCCGGATTTGTTTAACGACCCCCTTCCGAGTCGGGTACACAACTTCAAAAGTAAAATACTTATCATGCTTTTACATATATGCTAAGGAATACTCCATATTCACTCTTATGGGACACACCACTCTTCAAGGGTGCTCATGATCCCGTAGGGACACACCACACAACATAAGGGGTGCTCTTGATCCCATACTTATTTGAGTATCCCTTCAAGCATTTTAACATATCACATGCAATTTCATAAGTGTGCCCCATGGGCTATAAGGCATGCTCATACATACATCATATTTCATGCATGTCCATACATACATCATAGTTCACACATGTTCATACATACATCATATTTCATACTTGTTCATACATGCATCATATTTCATACATGTTCATACGTACATAATATTCCATACATGTTCATACATATATCATATTCCATACATGCTTATACATATTATTTTGCTAAACATAATCATGTCCCGTAGGGTAGTTTAGCCTTCACATATTATTCATGCAACTTATTAAACATAAAGCACATCATGAGATAATTATACAACCCTAAACCTTAGTCCTTCTAGGGTTGGCCGAAACTTAAGTATAGGGAAAATTAGAGTTTGAACTAAATAATCTCACATACATTCATACAAACACCTTGTATACACTATCTTACAATACATTAAACATGGATATATTTTAGGATAATTCAACCCTCACTAACCCCTTTTTCTAGGCCTTGGCCGAAACCCATCCAAGTTCTAAACCCTAGGTTTTGTTTACAACATATTGAAGGATACACATACACATATACTCTAAGTGCTAAGGGGTTTACTTATGTAACAAAAAGTAACCAAAAGCCTTCCCCAAGGGGGGTGGCCGAAACTCCTTCAAGAACAAAACCCTATGTTTTGTTCACCACATTTTGCATAAATCACATATACATATATCCTAAGTTCCAAGGGTCTAATCATGTAACTAAAGAACCCAAGGCCTTCCTCTAAGGGTGGCCGAAACTTACAAGGAGTGTAACCCCTAGTTTTTCTTTCTTTTGTTCATACCATCATGAAGAAAATCAATATACATATATACTCTAAGTCTCAAAGGTCTTCTCATGTATCAAGGAAAGAACCAAGGCCTTCCCCTAAGGGGGTGGCTGAAACATGCAATGGAGAAGGAGTCCTCATTCTTGAAACAATCAAGGAGAATAATCACACCACAACTATTACACTACAGGCGAGGGGATACTTACATCCTTTCGCTTGAATTTCTCCTCCTCTTACTTCTTAGGGTACCCTTGAAGACTAGAAAGGTGAGTGTTTTCCCTTGTTAGTCTTCTCTAATCCTCTTGGCCCTAGTAGAGAGCAAGAACCTTAAAGAGTTCCTTTATCCTTCCAATTTCCTAGGGTTAGAACCCTAGGTGCACCTTTTCGAAAAATGAAAGGGAGAAGAAGGGTGAATTCGGTGATGAGGGAGAGGAAGAAGAAGAAGAAGAGGAAGTTATTCCAACTTCCCTTATTTATACTTTTCTCATGAAAAGACATGTCTCTTCACCTCCCTAGCTTTTAACAAGCATGTTTCTTATTCCCTCTACAAGAAACATGGCTTGGTACAATGGTTAAGACATTGCTAGTGCAACTAGGAGGTTCAATGTTCAATCCCTGCTTCCTCCTTCTATATTTTCCTTTTTATCATATTTTGCACTAATCCAAGCCCATTAAGCCAAGCCCATCATGAAATTTCATAATATTAATTATATTCCATGAATTCATAATAATTTCATAATATTAATTATATTCCATGAATTCATAATATTTCATGATACTATTTCATGAATTCCATAATATTTCATATTTATGAATTCATATATTTCATAATATTTCATGATAATATATCATGAATTTCATAATATTTCATATTCATGAATTCATATATTTCATAATATTCCATGATAATATATCATGAATTTCACAATATTTCATATTCATGGATTCATATATTTCATAATATTTCATATGGGAAATTTTGGGGCGTTACAACCTTCCCATTAGGCATGGGATCAACCTTTCAAAGTCTATGTGTCCGCGCACAGAAGACGAGAGGATTTGCATGAATAAGATTCCTTATGCATCCGCAATAGGATCTATCATGTATGCTATGTTATGTACTAGGCCCGATGTATCATATGCTCTGAGCGTCACGAGCAGATACCAGTCTGATCCAGGCATGGATCATTGGGCGGCTGTCAAGACAATCCTTAAGTACTTAAGAAGAACTAAGGATGTGTTCCTAATATATGGAGAAGGAGATATGGTAATACGTGGGTATACAGATGCCAGTTTCCAGACAGATAAGGATGACTCCAAATCTCAGTCTGGATACGTATTCACTTTGAATAGAGGCGCAATAAGTTGGAAGAGTTCCAAACAAGACACCGTAGCGGATTCTACCACGGAAGCAGAATATATTGCAGCTTTGGAAGCAGCAAAGGAAGCAGTCTGGATCAAGAAGTTTATCTCAAAACTTGGTGTGGTTCCAACCATTGATGAAACAATACCGGTTTATTGCGACAACAATGGAGCTATTGCACAAGCAGAGGAACCAAGGTCTCATCAATGATCCAAACATGTGCTTCGCCGCTATCATCTGATCAGAGAGATTATAAGTAGGAATGATATACAAATTGAGAAAATACCCACCGAAAGGAATTTAGCGGATCCTTTAACTAAGGTCTTGCCTCAAAGCAAGTTTGTGGGTCATGTTAGAGCCTGTGGTATTGGATACCGTAGCGATTGGCATTAGGCCAAGTGGGAGTTTGTTAGTAATATGAGAGAAGTGTCCTAAGGCAATCGCCTTATGATTGTAAACATTTATTTTAATAAATAAAAATTCACTATTTGAGTATACATGTTTGTATATTTGATTGGGATCTTAAACTCATCTACTGAATGTCCGCAATACAATTCACAATATGAGAGAATTTGTGATGGAATCACAACTAGTGATTATCTCTACATGTGCAATTGTGAAGTATTGAAAATATCCCTAGTCGATGAATTGATAAATACGGACACTATCAATTCTGTTGAGACTAGCATGGGTTATTCTCTAATCAGCTGATTCTCACTGGCTGGTGACATTGGGATGTCCGGAGATAAACATGAATGCTAGTTAAGGGAACTAGTTCATTGGAGTGACTGGCTGTAAAACTTCACATGGTAGTCTATATATAGACATGTCAGTGAAGTTCTTACCGCAGCTTAAGTCCGATGTTCCTTTGACTTGCGGTGTTCAAGTCATCTTGGACATGGAGACTTATACTTTAACATCTTAAGCAAGCATCTCTAAGTAGGTGTGGACCCAGGATGGTTGGGTATAAGCCGAAGTGCCCGAAGATGTTTGAACAGCCTACAAAGGATTCACCACTCCTTGCGAGGAGATGTATACCCAAGGCCTATCGTCGGATTGTTACTCAAAGCCTCTGGCCAGAGCATGACATGTTTAGAGTATGAGTCTCTTAAATACATGAGAGTAATTAGAAATCCAAAGGACAAGAGAACGTTAGTTGGGCTAGGTGTGACGTAGTCAGCCTAGTGGGGATTGACACACACAGACCATGTCCTGAACCAAGTGGGTATAAGATGGTGAAGGGAATGAGGCACGATTCATTAGAGTTGCTGAAGGGTTTCAGAATTATTTCTGAGGTCAACCGTTGATCTTTCGATTAATTGGGGATCATGATGTACCACTAGGTGCCACTCATGATCGTTCTATAATTGGTTAATTATAGACGACCAACATAAATCGAAAGCCTATTTAGTCACACGCACAACGAGTAATCCGAGGGATTTAAAACGAGTTGAAAATTAGATTTTCCGATCAAGAGAAATAAGTCGAATCTGAATTTATCAGAGGCGCATTGGAAGCTTAAAATGGCTAAGTCTTTTGAAGGCTTATTGGGCGAATTAAATGAGTTTAATTCGCGAGGAGGCGGCTTGGTTTGGCCGGCCAAAGAGGGTCACCACCCTCTTTGGTTTGGCTGGCCACCACATGGAGGGAAACCAATTTATTTGGTTTAAATTATAAAATAAATCAAGCGCGATTTGTTTTATAAAATTATGGATAAATAAATTTATATAAAGAAATTTATATAAAGAGATTTATATAAAGAAATTTATATAAAAAAATTTATTCTTTTATGGAAATTAAAATGAACCATGGATTGGTTTATTTTATTTTATAAAATCAATTATGAATTAATTTTTCCATCATAAGAAAAATTTATATAATAAATTTCTTATAAATTTTATTCCATAATAAAAGGAGAGATGTGTTTGTTTTTATTATAAATTTAGTTATAATAAAACTTGGCATAACGGAATAATTCATAAGAAAATTTATAGGATAAATTTCTTATGAAAATTATTCCGTTAAAAGGGAGACTTGGCGATAGAGAGGCTACTATATAAAGGAACCAAGGCAAGGCTTGAATTCCAATCAAGAGATCAAGTAGCAAGCTCTCTCTCTCTTATTCTCTCCCTCTCTCTCTAGGGCCGACGCCCCTGTCTCTCTCTAGGGCCGGCGCCCCTTTCTCTCTCTAGGGCCGGCGCTGTAACGACCCGGAAAATTCTCTTAATATTTTCTTAAAATATTGAGCAAGTCTAGATAATTTTCCGAGGGGCCCAGAAATAATTATGTAAAATTGGGCCTAGAAATCTATGTTTTCTCATTTAAATTGAGAAAACTAAGTACTAATGAGCTTTAAATGGGCTCCAAAAATAGGTATTAATTAGGTAAAAATTAATATAAATTAGGTAAAATTAATATAAATATAAAAGAATTTTATTTAGGAATATTAGCATAATTATGGGTGATTTTAGGAGGGGATTTTCGGAATTATAAAAATAATAAAATAAATAAAATAAAAATAAAAATAAAAATAAATGTGCATGAGCCAAGGATTGAACCTTGGACCTCTTGTACAACCATGTAAGCCTTAACCAACTCACCTAGCAAGGAATTCTTATGAGTAATTGAAGTGGAGGATAGTTAAGAGGTAAAAGGAGGTGAAGAGTCATGGAGAGGCTCTTCATTTGCCTCCTTGATGGGTTATAATGAGAGGAGTTTTGGGAGTTACTTATTCTCTCAATCAAGTGAATTTCCTCTCCACTTCATTCCTCATCTTGCCGAGCACCAAAGGGAGGAGTGCCTTGGAGAAAACTTCACAAGAGGTCTCATCTCTCAAGATCTCAAGTTCCTACAAGGTGACAAGGATTAGTTGTGGTCAAGAGATACCATGTCCTCTTCCTTCTCCTCTTTCAAGGTTCGAAAAATCAAGAAAACTAAGGTAAGACTCTCTCACCTGTGGTATAATAGTTACCAATGTTTTCCATGATTTTTGGCTTGATATATGGGTGAGTTTCGGATTTAATGTTGAAGGGAAACAAAAATCAAGGTTCCTATGTTCAAAGGTTTCGGACAGCATGTTTTAAAGGTCCATAATTATGCTAAAAATCATGATAATATTATTTTATGTTCCCTTAGGATGTTTATAATTTAAGTGTAATTTTTGGGGATTTTTGGAGTACCTAGGACACCCTAGGGTCTCGGCCAACACGAAAGAAGCAAAAACCCAGAACCTTTAGTTCAAGGGTTTCGGTCACTATGTTTAAATGTCTAGAAATATGTTAAAAATTATGATAATATTATTTGATGTTCCCTTATGATGTTTAGAAGTTAATTGTAATTTTTGGGGATTTTTGGAGTACCCTAGGACACCCTAGGGTCTCGGCCAACATGAAAGAAGCAAAAACCCAGAACCTTTAGTTCAAGGGTTTCGGTCACTATGTTTAAATGTCTAGAAATATGTTCAAAATCATGATAATATGATTTGATGTTCCCTTATGATTTTTAGAAGTTAATTGTAATTTTTGGGGATTTTTGGAGTACCCTAGGACACCCTAGGGTCTCGGCCAACATGAAAGAAGCAAAAACCTAGACCCCTTTAGTTCAAGGGTTTTGGCCACTATGTTTAAATGTCTAGAAATATGTTAAAAATCATGATAACATTATTTGATGTTCCTTTATGATGTTTATAAGTTAAGAGTAATTTTTGGGAATTTTTGGAGTACCCTAGGACACTCTAGGGTTTCGGCCAACATGAAAGGGACAAAACCAAGGTCCCTATGTTTATGGGTTTCGGCCACCATGATTTAAATGTCTATAAATATGTTAAAAATCATGATAATGTTATTTAATGTTCCCTGATGATGTTTAGAAGTTAAGTATAGATTTTGGGAATTTTTGGAGCACCCTATAGGCCTTATATGGTACGGCCAACCCCAAGGACCCAAGGGTTAGGGTTGAGTCTTTAACTCCAACTTATGTTTATGTGTTGCCATGATATAAGGATGATGGATGGTGATTGTGTGAATTCTCACATGGCCATGGGACTCCATAAGTTTCGGCCAATAAAGGTTAATAGGATAAGAGTTAAGATTTATTCCAAGTAAGGGTCCCCATGGCCCTATGGTAAGATGTGATTTATGTTTATGAATGATATGCTATGTTATGAATGATATGCCATGTTATGAATGATATGCCACGGTTACAAATGATATGCCATGTTATGAATGATATGCCATGTTACGAATGATATGCCATGTTTACGAATGATATGCCATGTTTATGAATGATATGCCATGTTATGAATGATATGCCACGGTTACAAATGATATGCCATGTTATGAATGATATGCCATGTTACGAATGATATGCCATGTTTATGAATGATATGCCATGTTTACGAATGATATGCCATGTTTATGAATGATATGCCATGGTTATGAATGATATGCCATGTTTACGAATGATATGCCATGTTTATGAATGATATGCCATGTTTATGGATGAAAATGATGAATGAAGTTTAAGTATGATGAATGAATGAAAGATGAGGATGCCATGAATGACTTATGAATGATGAAGCATGAAAAGTATTTTTTTACTTTATGTATGGGCTTGTACCGGACCGAAGTATGGGTCCAAGGGATGGGTACCTTAAGAACGCCCCGGTTTTGGACTACCGAAGCTGTCCACGGTTCTGGCACTACCGGAGCTGTGCAACAGGGATGGGCTCCTTGAGAACGCCTCGGTTCGGGGACTACCGACTATGCTGTCCTTACCCTAGTAGGTTGGGGCTCGCGACCTCGGACTTGCTAGGGATGCGCGCTATGATGTATGTATGTGGTACAAGCCGGGGACCCCAAATGATGTTATGATGATTATGTTTAAGAAATGAAAAGTATGTTTTTAAAGATTAAGCATCCTTATGATATATATGCATTGCCCATGCATTCATTTTGAAAAAGTATGTTTATGAAAAGTATGTTCATGAAAAGTATGATTTTAAACTAAGCATCCATATATGTATATGCATTCCACTCAAGCCTCCATTCATGTTATGCATTATACTATGATGATAAGATTTTATGCTTACGTTTCATGTTAAGAATGTATGCATGAGAATGAATGATCTATGCCATGATTATGTTAGGAAGATGTTCATATGCTATGATAGGTATTATGCCATGCTACTATGTTTATGATTTATGCCATGAAAGATGCCATGCTACTATGTTTATGATGTATGCCATGAATTATGCCATGCTTAGAATGTTTACCATGTTTATGTGCATGCCATGCTAAAGTGATTTAAGATGTTATGTTTTAAGTAGAGCACCCAGTATGTTAAAGTTCATGTGCTCATTATGAGATGATGAACGATGAATGGTTTTTGTGAGTAGGAAAGAGTCTTACTAAGCCTGTGTGCTTATAGTCTTCTTTCCTTATACCGCAGATCATGCAAGGGGATAACGAGGAAGCAGCAGGAGGGCCTGAAGTATGTGTGTGTTGGTGACTTGGCCCATGGAATCAAATGTGTTAACCGTTTATGCTAAGAACTTTATTTTGACTACTTATATGCTCGAATAGTGACTTATGGAACTATATGATAAGATGTCCAGTATGATATGATATGAACCTTATGGTATGATGTTAAGCATGTTATGATATGATGATTAAGCATGATGTTCATATGTGAAGTTCCATGTCATTATATTAGGGATGGTAGTAGGGGCATGTATATGTAATGTTTAAGTTATTCCGCTGCAGTATGATGTTACATGCCTTAAGTATGTTAGCGTAACGCCGCTTTAGGGGAAAAAAAAGCGGGCGTTACAGGCGCCTTCTCTCCTCCCTCTAGGGCCGGCGCCACCTTCCCTAGCCGTGAGCCACCACCAAGACGAAGCGGGTCGCGTCTCCTTCCTCCCTTCACGGAATCTTGATTCCGTTACTTGGTGGTTAGTTTCCATATCTCTCTCTTGATATTCTAGTTGTGCCTTTGGAGAATCTAGTAGTTCTTGTCGGCACGAAACTCGTGGCTTTGCGAAGTCATCCCGAAGAGAACTCGGCGTGGACGCGAATAGAGGCGAAGCTTCCAAGGGACGCTACGGTTGGATCTCGTCCCTTTCTTCGAGTTACGTGAGGTACTAAGTAAATTAGTTTACTTTTCTGCAAAATTTTAATTTATGATTATGTCCACACATCATAAGGTTGCATGTTAGATACGTGGTTAAAATAATTTGAGAAATTATTTATGCTAATTCTTCTGCTGCACGTAATTATTTTTAAAATTACGAACCCGTATCCATGTCAACATGCACCCGGTCCCAACACTTCCAGCCCTTATTAGTGGAGGGGCCCTTGTTGAATAAGGAGGACTTGGATCGAGCCTGAAAGAAAAAGTTGTCGGGCTCCTGCTTCTTAGGGTAATAAAAGAAGTGGAAGGCCCAGGGGTGAAGGGGCACTCGGTACAAGATAAAAATGATCACGATGTCGTAGAGTATCTGAATGACGTTTGGAGCTAGTTGGGCAATGGGAATATGGAAATACCTACATACCTCAGCTATGAATGGATAAAGGAAACTGCAAGCCAACGGAGAATTGGTCTTTGAAGACGGTGAAGAAGCCGAGCGGAGGAAGGTGGGGCGATCTAAGCTATTCGGTATGATTAACTGATAGTTGGTCGGGACCTCGAGCAGACGGAGTTGAAATTCTGATTGCCCATCTCAGAGATAGTTGTGGTGTACCAAAGACCAGGAATCTCGATTGACATTTCTGGAACCATAATAGAACTAAAAGAAACGAAAGAGAAGACGGGTCGATCGGGTTGTCCGACCGGATAACTGACCCAGGGAAGAGCTAAGTGAACCGCCACGTAGATGGAAAGCACCGAATGCGGGAGCATGAAAGAGGCCGAAAACTACGGAGCAGGAAGAGAGGCAACAAGGAGGGGCAAGGATTGAGCAAAGTAGGGTTGGTGGCCCCAAGGGGGCTATTCATAGGGTAGAATTGATTCCTCCTAGCCGTCCGATGCTCCTAGAGAAGGTGTAGGATAGATCTGACCGCTCGTTGATCAACCAATTAGAGACAGCCTCGAAAAATCACCTCTGACAAAAGGCATACCCTTGTCTGACAACTAGTGCTTCGAAAATCGGTTGCCCAGTCGATGGAGGGCACATGGCAGAGAGAGGGAGGGCCATTTATGATGCGGAATGGTGAGGATTGCCGTCATCATGAACGTATCCTAGGTTGAATGTGTGCTACACCGCACCGTGTCTAGGCCGGCTACCCTAATCATGATGGTCGCGACCGCAACAACCGCCGAGCGGACAGTCCAGTCAGTCGGACTAATTGCCTCCTTTGACTATACTTGAGGAGAAGGCTTATGATCCGGGCAAAATGTGATGGATCGACTGGCGTGCTAGAGGGGGGGGGGTGAATAACACTTTTTCGGTTGAATCTCTACAAGGTTGATAGCGCAGCGGAAACAATAATATGCAAAGACAATAAGAATAATGCTAACAACAGAATTTTACTTGGTATCCACCCTGGACGGGTGACTAATCCAAGAATCCGTCGGTGGATCAATCCCAGGATAACCTCCGGCTAGCCCTCGTCGCTCCTTGTGGGTGGAGAAACCTCACCACAATTACTTTGACAAGATCTGGGCACAAAAGACTACTAACTCACTTTACCCAAGCGAGTTTCGTCAAAAATCTCAGCCACCACGAAGTCCTCTTTAAATAGGCCTCGGACTGAAAACCTCGCTACCAGTCGACTGCCCCGACTAGTGTCACTGAAATTCGACCGTTGCACCCCAACGTTCGAATTCACAGCGAACTCACCAGCCACCTACCAGTCGACTGCACCCAGGGCAGTCGACTGGTCCCAGGCCAGAACTCTTCTGTGAGTTTTATCAGTCGACTGCCCCAAGGGCAGTCGACTGCTCTACTCACCCACCTAGGGTTACCATTCCTGAGTACATTCCACTCCGCACTCAAACCCTAGGATTTTCCGAGTACAATCACACAACACTCGTACCCTCATGACTCGACTGACTCCTCATCCGCAGCCTCGACTGTTGCCTTCGCGCCCTCTTCATCTTCGGCTCCCGTCCCTCGGATGCACGCAAGCCTCCGCGCCCCTCAGCTCATCGTCCCTACTCTCCAAAGTCCCTTGGGTGCACACAAGCCTCCAGCTTGTCTCCATGTCACCCTTCACCGTACCGAGGTTGTCTAGTCAAGTCCATATGTGTAACCTATACAACCTTCACACTCAACATACACATATAAGAACACAAGGGTAAACCTAACTTAAATCCTTTGCCCAAACATCAAAACACTTGGTCACTCCGGACCATAGATTGCCTAAACAATCTCCCCCTTTTTGATGTTTGGCAATACGTTTAAGTTAGGGAAAGCAAGATAGTAGTCAATAGAAAAAGAACATGATAAAACAAATGCATATGCAATGCATACATGGATCCTATTCCAAGACATCCTATACACCTAACCATCCAAGTTAGGAATTTTCACACCTAGCCCTCCAAGCTAGGACTTTTCACACCTAACCCTCCAAGTTAGGACTTTTACACACCTAACTCTCCAAGTTAGGATTTTTCACCAAAACAGGTTTTTTAAAGCTTTTCCCAAGCTCCCCCTTCATTGGACTTACAAAGGCTTTTTAAGAACCTCCCAGGTTCCCCTTACGCCAAGAGTGGAGTAACCATGGTCCCCCTAAACCTAGGGTTTCTGGCAAAGGAGTGTTTGGTTTCCCAACTTAAACCCAACACTTCTCCCCCTTTGCCTAACATCAAAAAGACCCCAATAATATCTCAATTATTGGTTCTTTTAATCCCCAATGACCATAAATAATGTGTACTAGTCCCTCATACACTTATTTTGCATCATTTGGATCCCAAATCAGCTCCTGATACAAAAATCAGCCTTGACCAGTCGACTGCCCCCCAGGCAGTCGACTGATACTCTGAAAATCAGAATTTCAGCCTTTCTGACAAAATTCAGAAATACGTCAGAAATTTCATAAATCTCCAAAAATTTCCAAATTTTGTGGAGACATTTGTGGTACTCATACCTACTTGGGAAAAATACATTCCAAAATGTATCTATCACTATTCCCAAGTTTGACACAAAACCCAAAACTAGCTAAAAACTTCAATCAAACCTTGACCTAAAGTCCTAGTTTTGGTTTCATCTTGATGTCTTTGCCCATGCCAACCCACAATGCGTCCCTAGCATTGATTTACATGACAATTACACACCAAAAACTAATTTTCATGCAATATGACCCCAATGTCATATTTCCATGCATGAAACTCAAAAACACCGTGCCAAAACCCAAGAATTGAGACTCAAGTCCGTCTCCAATTCCTTTGGCACACTCTATGGTCCATCTAGACCTCTAGGAGAAACCCTCCAAAAATCCATTCACTGTATATCCCAAAGGCTCCTAGAGCTCCCCCTTGAGCTCTTAGCCCTAGCCACCTCCCTAGATGACTCAACCATCACTAGGCCACATCGGTGTTCCACCGGTGACTCTTGACCTACAAATTTGACACTCTTAATCTTAGACACATCGTCTTTGGTTAAGTCCTCCTTTTTCCCTTTAAATGGCATCCCCTTGCCATTTTTGGACTCCCCCTTATTGCCATAATCATATGCTATCCTAGCATATCTCTTTCCCTTGGCATGGGAGTTCTTAGACCGGTATCCCAACCCCGATCAATCATTAGTGCGGTTTAAACCACCCAACACCATATCTAAACCCTTAGATCCAATAGTGAATCTCTCTAGGGTTTTCTCTAACCTATCAAGCTTTTCCCTTAAAACTTGATTTTCCCTTTCTAGGTTCCTAAACCTAGAATCCATATGCCCACTTTGGACATTCCTAGACCTAACCTGCTTTCTAGACACATCCCTCCCCTTTTTGGGATTTTTGCCTTGATCCTTAGGTCTAGAGGCCTTGAATTTTTCATGATGAATGTTCTTCCTAGGATTATAATCTACCTTGTTATCCCTAGTACTATCATTATATCTAAATCCAAAATTGTGCACCATTAAGCAATTTTCATTAATCCTAGCATGCATGGATGAATAATTAACTCTATTTTTATCATGCATAGAGGAACTCGAATTAGAATTACATTTTGGCTTAAGGTTAGGAGTTACCTTCCTTACCTTTGGAGTTCCTCCTTGATGTGGGCTTCTTCTCTTCTTCCTTTCTTCTTTCTCCCATCTCCTCAAGTGCTCCATTTTCTTTAGCTCACCTTTTCTAGGGCACTTGGTGTGGTAGTGCCCTAGCTCACCGCACGTGAAGTATCGAATCTTCTTTTTCTTTTCTTGGGCTTCTCTATTCCTACAATTCATGTTAGATTTAAATTGAATGGACCCGGGTTTAGAGAGTACCTCTTTTTTACCTTTCAGGCACTTGTCCTTGTAGTGCCCCTTTTCGTTGCAACCAAAACATATGATGTGCTCTTTTGATTTAGCTTTGGTGTAGGTGGAGACTAGGTTGACTTCTTCTTCAACCTTGGATGACGTGGATGCTTCCTCTTGTTCTTGTATGGTTGAGGGTCTCTCCTCCCCCTCAATCCTTGAAGTTGATGCTTCCTCTTCTTCCCTTGAGGTGGATGCCCTCTCACTCTCTTCTTTTCCTTTACTTGAGGATGTGGACACTTCTTCCTCTTCGGATGTTGACACTTTCGTTCCTTTTTCTTTTTCTTGATCCACTGAATCCATTTCCTCTGGCTCTTCTTCTGTTCGTGTAGGGTTTTCATGAAGCGCTACTAGCTTGCTCCATAATTCCTTAGCATCCCTATACTCACCAATCCTATCCAAAATGTCATTAGGTATTAAATTGATTAACATTTTGATTACCTTATTATTGATTTCGGATTGATGAATTTGCTCCTCGGTCCACTTCTTCTTCTTAAGAGTCCTTCCCTTTTTGTCCTTGGGAGAATCGAAGCCTATTTCTATACACATCCAATCTTCGATATTAGTCATTAGAAAATATGACATTTTACCTTTCCAATACGCGAAATCGTCGTGGTCGTACGAAGGTGGAATCTGGATATCCCATCCTAGCGGACCCTCTCCTTCCATCTTCCTCTAGCGTGTGCCCTCTCGGCAGTTAGTCCGATCAAGAGCGGTCCTCGCTCTGATACCAACTGATGGATCGACTGGCGTGCTAGAGGGGGGGGGGTGAATAGCACTTTTACGGTTGAATCTCTACAAGGTTGTTAGCGCAGCGGAAACAATAATATGCAAAGACAATAAGAACAATGCTAACAACAGAATTTTACTTGGTATCCACCCTGAACGGGTGACTAATCCAAGAATCTGTTAGTGGATCAATCCTCGGATAACCTCCGGCTAGCCCTCGTCGTTCCTTGTGGGTGGAGAAACCTCACCACAATTACTTTGACAAGATCTGGGCACAAAAGACTACTAACTCACTTTACCCAAGCGTGTTTCGTCAAAAATCTCAGCCACCACGAAGTCCTCTTTAAATAGGACTCGGGCTGAAAACCTCGCTACCAGTCAACTGCCGCCAGGGCAGTCGACTGGTGCCACTAAAATTCGACCGTTGCACCTCCAACGTTCGAATTCGCAGCCAACTCACCAGTCACCTACCAGTCGACTGTCCCCAGGGCAGTCGACTGGTCCCTGGCCAAAACCCTTCTGTGAGTTTTATCAGTCGACTGCCCCAAGGGCAGTCGACTGCCCTACTCACTCACCTAGGGTTACCCTTCCTGAGTACATTTCACTCCGCACTCAAACCCTAGGATTTCCCAAGTACAATCACACAGTACTCGTACCCTCACGACTCGACTGACTCCTCATCTGCAGTCTCGATTGTTGCCTTCACGCCCTCTTCATCTTCGGCTCCCGTCCCTCGGATGCACGCAATCCTCCAGCTTTCCTCCATGCCATCCTTCACGCATGCCTCGAAGTCCACGCCCCTCAGCTCATCATCCCTGCTCTCCAAAGTCCCTCGGGTGCACACAAGCCTCCAGCTTGTCTCCATGCCACCCTTTACCGTACCGAGGCCATCCAGTCAAGTCCATATGTGTAACCTATACAACCTGCACACTCAACATACACATATAAGAACACAAGGGTAAACCTAACTTAAACCCTTTGCCCAAACATCAAAACACTTGGTCACTCCGGACCACAGATTGCCTCAACAAAATGTGGGCCCCTAGCCAGGCGGTCCTCCCAGACCGCATTGGATTTAGACTCGAATGACCACTCAAGGATCGGGCAGGTGTTCAGGCTGAAGTCACCCCACACGCCGGTCTCCCCTGGTCGGCTAGAGGGGTTGCTTGGGAGATGAGGTGCCTTCACTTCGGAGCTGCCCTAGCCAAGGCCGGTTCGGACGGGGTAGGTTAGCCGGTTGGCTCCCCAGACCAGACGACTCGACCGACTGAGCCTATGGTCGTTCACTCACCTCCCTAGCGGGGGGTCACCGGGTTCGCCAGGTCAGACCTTCATTGTCCATAAACTCAACCCTGAGAAGCCAATTGGTGAGGGTAGGTCTAATCTGGACTCTGTATTATGACTCAAACCTTATGTAGGAAGTGACCCTGGTAGGATATGACCCAACGAAACAGGGTGGGTCAGGGTCATACGGGATAATTACTATAATTTATCTCAGGAGTGGCTCACGCTGACTGATGTGGACAATATGATTGATGGTGTAAGTACCCTAAGTTGGTTTTGATGTGGTCAACCGATTTAAGTTAGGTCCTAGTATTTTTAATCCCTTTGTCTAAGTGTACAGAAATTTAGGAGCGCAGGAAGTCGAGCGGAAGACACAGCGGTCGAGAAGGATGGCTCGGAAAGGGAGCCGATGGGCTCGGTGCATCTGAGGGGCTCGGTGCTATGTGGAAGAGTACACCGGTGGAGCGAGAAGGACACGTGCGACATCCGAGGAACGAGAAGCTGGGAGGAAGGATGCTCGAGGGGCGAAAGGCCGGAGTCGGATTTGGGTGAGCCTAACTTCGATTGGCCATAAATCACCCAAGAAGACCGGAAGTCAGGCTAGAGAGTGGTCAGCTGTTGCTGACCAAAATAGCCACTGTCAAGCGCTTGTGAGCATACGAGCGCTTGGGTTGTCAGGCGCCCGAGCAGTAGGCGCCTGAGAACTCGGGCACCCCTGTGTTATCAGGCGCCCGAGAGGCTATGTTTAGCCGTTTGTGAATGTTGCGCGTTGGATAAGAGTTAAGCCACGTGTCAGGCGCCCAAGAGCACTCATGCGCCCTATAAGTGCCACATCAATAAACGGATAACTTTGATCGGGACTATAAATAGGCCCATAGAGCTCAGTTTCCAAACATCCATCAATTGCAAACAATTCAGTTATTAGTTTTCTTTTATCTCGTGCTTCAAAGTCTGTAAAAGGCTTCTTCGGCAGAAGGAGATTTTGACAGTGAGCTTCAGTCGTCTTTGATTAGCAACCACCTAGGTTGCATCTAAGTAATTCTCTGTGTCTTAGCCTTTTATTAGTTTATGTTTATTTTAACTGATTTTTGCAACTAATTTGAATTCTTTGTGAGACCGCACAAAAGATTATTTTTTATTTTTACAGAAGCAATTCACCCCCATCTTGCTGGTCCACCTCGACCCGACAAGTGGTATCAGAACCAGGATGTCGCAGAAGGACTAATAGCAAACTATAGCAAATTTTAAAGAATGGTTGGACAAGTGATCTACCCGTCGATGATTGAGGGGGAGCTCGGAGTATAGACAAGAAAAATGAAGGTATTTTTTACTACTAATTATGAATTATTATTAACAATGAAAAATAGTTTTTCAGCTCCAAGAGACAGCGAAGGAAAAATCAAGGAACCTGACTCCTGGAACAAAATGGAGCAAGCTGACACAATAGCAAATGGAAAGACGGAATTCCATTTGCTGACCGTCCTCCCCGATAAGATGTCAATAGGATCGGGAAGTATGACTCGGCAAAGGAACTTTGGGAAAAGTTCCCGAAATTGCACGAAGGCACCATGAAAGCAAAAATGGTGCGACGAGACATCCTACGAAGCCAGCTTACCAACCTCCGAATAGAAGACGTGCAGTCAGTTGCTCAACTGCATTCCAAGGTAAAGAAACTAATCACGAGCCTTGAGAATCTCAGAGAATAGGTATCAAGTCGCGACGCTCAACGGTACACACTAAATGCTTTCCTGAGAACCCCAGATTGGACCTCAGTAATCGATGCATTCTTTATTTCAAAAGATCTAGAGGTAAGTACTCTAGAACAATTGTTTTCGATTTTAGAGCTTCACAAATCTCGGTGTGTAGGGAAGAACAGGAACACAGATAACGTCGCTCTAAACGCGAGAAGAAACCAGGTAGTCGAGGAGTCATCAACAGACGACGAAAATAGGGCGGAGATGGTAAAAAAACTTAAAAGTTTTTAAAAAAGGGCTAATAAATATTCTAAGTCTCAGGGTAAAAGACGATCTTCGAAGAAACGTACAGTCCGATGCTATAACTGTAAAGAGGAGAGTCATATAAAAGACCAGTGTCCCAAATTGAAAAACCAATCAAAGAAGAAAAAGGCGCTGAAAGCCACCTGGGATGAGACCTCGTCCGATGAATCAGAAGCCGAAGAATACGCTGGACTTGCACTGGTGGCAAATCATCAAGAGGAAAGCACTGAAGAAGGGGGAGTTACGTCAGAGGAAAGTAGCGATGAAGGGAGAGTCCCTCTTTTCGAAAGCGACCCAATAAGTGAGGTATGCTTTCTTCCTCATGATTAACTGTACTCTGGTATAAAAGCAATGCTTAAAGCTAACCTAAAATTAGAAAAAGAAAACCAAAAGTTAAAAATGAAATTGACTAATGCATATTCTTCTGATGGTTCTGATTAACTGAAAAATGATATTGTTAATTTGAAAAATTTAGTTGAAAAATTAGAATTTAATATTGCATGTTTACGACAAAAGAAAAATAGTTATCCTGATAATCTAAACTAGTATATTAAAAATCACAGGGGCCAAATTGTAAAAATTCACAAATCAAATGTCCCATCTAAGTTTTTAATAAACTCTGTTGGTAAAAATTTATATTGAGTTCCTAAATATATTTTAAACTATTGATTTTTCTTTTGAGTAAATTAATTTTGATAATTAATGCTTTATCTTGTTAATTTTTTTGGATAATTACATGTAGGAAAATTAGTGTAAAGTTTTTTAATAAGCAGTGTTGTATCTAAATTTTTTTTTGAAATTTAAAAAAAACATATTTATTATGATTTTCAAAAATATTAGAAAATTTTTCTAAAGATAATTCTTTAAAAATTCTAAATTCTGGAAACTATTTATTGTGTTAAAAATATTTTTCCTTAACATTTTATGTTTTTGATGTGATCAAAGGGGGAGAAGTAGTGTTAAGTTAAGGGGTAGACTCTAATTTCATTTTTTAGCTCTTACACTGTTAAAGATTTATTCATGTTTTTTTATATATTTGTTTACCCTAACTTAAATCGGGTTGATGTACATCAAAAAGGGAGAGATTATAAGTACCCTAGGTTGGTTTTGACGTGGTCAGCCGATTTAAATTAGGTCTAGGTGTTTTTAATCCATATGTCTAAGTGTATAGGAACTTAGGAGCGTAGTAAATCAAGCGGAAGATGTAGCGGTCGAAAAGGATGACATGGAAAGGGAGTTGATGGGCTCGGTGCATCCGAGGGACGCGAAGCACTGTGGAAGAGTACGCCGGTGGAGCGAGAAGGACGCGCACGACGTCTAAGGAATGAGAAGGCGGGAGGAAGGACGCTCGAGGGTCGAAAGTTGGGAGTCGGGTTCGGGTGAGCCTAACTCCAGTTGGCCAAAAACAACCACTGTCGGGGGCCTGTGAGCATACAGGCGGCTGGGCTGTCGGGCGCCCGAGCACTAGGCGCCCGAGAACTCGGAAGCCCCTGTGCTATCAGGTGCCCGAGAGGCTATGTTTAGACGTTTGTGAACGTTGCGCGTTGGATAAGAATTAAGCCACGTGTCAGGCGCCCAAGAGCACTCGGGGGCCCTATAAGTGCCACGTCAGCAAACGAATAACCTTAACCTGGGATATAAATATGCCCTAGAGCTTAGTTTTCAAACATCCATCAATTGCAAATAATTTAGTTATTAGTTTTCTTTTGTCTCGTTCTTCAAAGTCTGTAAAAGGCTTCTCCGCTAGAAGGAGATTTTGATAGTGAGCTTCAGTCGTCTTAGATTAGCAACCACCTAGGTTACAACCAAGTAAATCTCTGTGTCTTAGTCTTTTATTACAACCAAGAATGGCACGGAAAGGGAGCTGACAGGCTTGGTGCATTCGAGGGATGTGGAGTTCTGCGGAAGAGTACGTCGGTGGAGCGAGAAGGACGCGCGCAGCATCCGAGGGACGAGAAGTCGGGAGGAAGGACGCTCGAGGGGCGAAAGTGTTGGTGCAAGTTGCATCAGTGATGCCCTCCTCTAAATGTTTCAATGTTTGACAATATGCTTAAGTCAGTGATACATTGAACAAGGGAAGGGTGAGTGAAGAAAACTGGACCAAAGTGAACCAAAGTCCTAGTTATCCTAGGCACGAAGTCCTGGTTCGAGGAATTGAGCACTAAGTCCTGATCATGGATTGGGCACTAAGTACTTGTCACGCCCCGAGACCCAGGAGCCACTGTTCCAATATAAAATCAGACAGCATCTCCCATGTCCGGCGGACAATTTACACATACATACACTATCCAAACACACACGCAGATAATAATTTGGCCTCAGGCCTCAAAACCAAAACATAAACTGACCATAACACAAAATAAATCATACCTGACTGCGGACCGGTCCGACTTACGATGAAACAACCAATACACAAAAGCCCCTTAGGCACACGACACATATGACATATACAAATCACTAAAAGGGATATTAAACAATGCACTACAAAGTACAAAACAAAATCCCGCGGTCGCGATGGGTAGGGACTGGCTGCTGGGCTCTTCTGGCGACTCCAAGTAACTCAACCTGAAATAAAAACATATGGCAACGGGTGTGAGTCCATAAACTCAGCGAATACTCAGCAGATATGCATAGTATGTTATAATAACAATAAGCATCTACGTTAATACAGTCTCATATCAACAATAGGGAAAGACTAGTACTGGAGATACTGAGGTAGATACATACCAGAATCCATCTAACGTGAAAAGAGGGTAATAAGTACCAAGGGAATACCAATAGACATATAATCTCAGATAACAAGTCTCCAGAATATGCATGTCAAATAAGTGCAGAAATCAAGTGCATCAAACAATGCACGATGCAAAATATGCACATGGTGCAATGACATGTGTCACCCCCTAGTCCCAGTCAGGATCATCGTCCACGACGTCCGCGTGGGTAGAGCTGTGACAACCTGTACGCACCCTGCCATCACTGCTCCTGAGTGACCGGGTGGACAGGATGCTGGCGGAGGTCACTCTCCTACCCCAAGCAATGGGGGAGTCTAGCTCTCATCTCCTCGTGGCTCAGTACGAGAAGGGATCCCTGGCTGCTACCACGCCTGGACCCACCCTCCAAATAGTGGCCGAACGGAGCAATACAGGCCAAATGCACACATCCTACGGTATCCACTAACCCATGAGTGGCCGTGTGCGCATATCATGTACCGGAAGATGATAGGCTCAACCACAAGGGAGTCGCTGATCGCCGGCATGCAACAGTGCAGAGATGGTGTATGATAGATACATATACCTCCCTCACCCAGTCCTCAGTATACTAAGTCTCAGTCTGAATCCTATAACAGGAAATACAGATAACCTACAAGGTATACTGGCCGGAAACTCTTCATCCCTCAATGTCAAATGTAAGAGATACATCCTGATATCTAAGCATACATATAGATATGACAATAGCTGAGACTGTATGGAACTAACATCATAATAACTCAGGGATAGACAACAAGTATCCAGAACAAGCATACTAAACAAGGATAGCGTATAAACTTACTGCTATCTATAACAGTCTATGCATAACAATATGACAATATCAACAAGAAAAGTCAAGGGGTACCCGCGTCCAAATGCGAAGCTCGTATCAGAAAGAACCATCCGTCCAATAATCAGCACCGATAACTCAATCATTACCCTGTATCAAAGGCATAATATTTAGCTACAATACTACATAATTTATAACTAAACGCGTTATCTCAATATATTAGGATCGCCCTGATTGCCCCGTTTCATTTAATTCATCACCATTAAATAAGTGCCCTTAATTATCCCACAATGTATCAGAATATTCTGATCAAGATACCATGTATCCCATAGCACCAGCAACTAGATCAACAAGAGCAAGCCCAAACCACATTTCAAGCCATAACACTAATTCTGTCATACTAATCAACCTCAATCCAATATGAGAATCCTTCTATTACAAACTGATCTCTACCTCCACAGATCACCACATGGCAGCATTCAAATAATACAAGGTTAGGGAAATCAAACCTATACCGATTAACTTTCCAAATTAGAACCATACCAACATATCCATAATGATTCCAACCCACCAAACAATCAAATAGAACATAAGCCTCCTTACCTCAATTGAAAGCTAGGAAACAACCATCGTTAATTAGATCCAAAGGTTCATATCCAGAAGCTCATTAAACCTAAATGTAACCTATAGAACAATTAAAACCCTCAGATCCATACATTCATGCTCACAGTAGGTAAAAGGAGAGCAATTACATCATAACACAGATCAACAATCTAGCCAAAAGAAAACACTAACAGCTCATACCTGATCGGCAATGGCACCTTCCCCGAACAACTCTATAGGATTTAATAGAAATAAAACCGAAGGAATTCCCATCCAAGAAAAATCAATACCACACGGTGATTCACAGGAGGAAAACAACCTTAACCTCTACTAGATCAGGGTATCACATTAGAACCAAATCCAAACTAAGGAAAACCTATTCCATCCAAGATCAACATTACGCAGAACCAAATCATACCTGAGATATGATCGCAACGCAAACCTTCTCCTCAATATCAGATCCGCAACCGGAAAGAGGGCCACGGTGGTGAGAGCTTGGTCGACGATCGCTAGATTGAAGGAACGGACCAGGTGACGCTCGAGGGAATGGAAAAGGCAGCATCACGGGAGGATATCAACGCCGATCGGGTGGAGAGAAAAACAATGAAACAGAGACAGTGGTCGGCGTGATTTTGCTGGGCTCGACACCAACCAAGGGGCAACAATCGCCATCGACGATGATGAAGAGAAGCTAATCAATCGGGAGAGACGGATAATCGATCTTGGCATCGAGCAAGGTGCGGGAGGAATTTGGCACCGTGCGTGAGGGAGATAGTGGACTGAACAACATCCGGCGGTCGAGCGGCGTGGTGTCGGAGCGATTGGAGATGGCAGCAACATCAGGCGGAGGAGGAGATCAGGTCGACGGGATGGGGTTTTCGACGGATCGTCGCGGGGAAGCGAGGGCAACTCGTCGGCTAGGTTTGGCTGAGGCTAAGGGAACGGAAGAGAAGGGATCGAGGTCTTGGCTGCTGGCGCAGGCAAGGGGAGGAAAATAGGGTTTATAAAGGATTACCTTTTTGTGAAAAGGTCCTCCAATCTCAAGAAATCCATACCCTACCCTTAGGGTAAGAGTTTTAATAGTTTAAATCCTCTAAACTTGTGTAATCCACAACACAAGCCTCTAGGATTTGATAGTTTATCCTCATAACCCCTAAACCTTAGCCAAAACTCGAAC
The DNA here is from genome assembly GCA_024364735.1 of Boesenbergia rotunda. NCBI lineage: Eukaryota > Viridiplantae > Streptophyta > Magnoliopsida > Zingiberales > Zingiberaceae > Boesenbergia > Boesenbergia rotunda. Next base: position 344,943 of record JAGFNQ010004444.1, read on the forward strand.
AAGTCCTCAAATATTTAGATACATTTTTAGTTTAGACCTTTAGGATTACATATTAAGCAATTTAACTCTTCATAGTTTAAGAATTCACCTTAAACCTTTTTCCCTAATTCGATAAACCCTAGACTCAATCCGGAAAAATCTTGAAAAATTTTCTGGTCCGGATTTTCGAATCGCCGTATTTTACATTCTCCCCCACTAATAAAAATTTGGTCCCCAAATTTCATTCATTCCTCATATGCCACACACTAGCAGCTAAACATGTCCGTACTCTTCATGAGTAATCACTTCGTCTGATCCCCTACGATTACACTGCTACAAAGCAATTGGAGTTTTCAATCCAAAGGTTATCATCCGATAACCAAATACACCCGAACACTCATTCAATCATCACAACTATCCGAGGCACTCAATCCTAAGATCATTGGTGCCAAGTCTATACTCCGGTCCTCAAACGTAAAACGTAAAATCCATGAATATCCCCCAATTATTCTCAAGTCAATAACATCCTCCAAAACATTACAAGTCATATATATAAGTATATGCATATTCTCCAATAGACCATCAGATGGTAACATATAACCTAAAGATTCCGCCAATATGTTGTACCATATGCTGCTATCAAGAATAGACTTCCTAAATATCCACCACCGAAAGATCATTTATCCACCCAATGATCCATCAAAAAGCTACAAATCCGGTGGGTCCATGTCCACTAACAGAATCCTCAAAATACAACACATCATAGAGATTCATCCATCTCATCCACCTCTCAACACCAACAAGAAAGTCCACGGCGGTATCAACCTTATCATCCCGTGAACTAATAAATCCACGATGGGGGTATAATAACCGAAGTTCAGTGGACATCTTTGACCTCCTGATTAATGTCCAATATCTCACCGACAGGTAAAGATATAGCTAACTCCACATTCTCCGCACCCTAATGGGTCATACATCCTGATGCACCATCGAGATTATCCAACCATACACACCCAATTTATGAGTCAAGATCCCTCATAGAATAGCGTAGCAACTAGCGAGTCACACCGATCGTTGACTCGTAATCCAATACAGTCCAATTCCTCCATTTTATGGTCAAACCCTCTGAGGTCCTACTCCGTAACAAGGAGCTAGAGACATGTTATCTCTCAGGAGTATCTCCACATACTCATGAAACAATTCCTTTATTTTCCAACAGGTCATCCTCGATATCATCTAACCAAAGGTGGTCTAATCTGGTAAGTGATTTGCCTCCGCGCAAATCATAAGTCCGTGGATACCCGCTTGGTTATTCAGACCAAGTAAAAATAGTAACCCATAAGTATCAATCAACTAGCTCCACACTTTTCCATATTAGCTCAAATCACCCATCAACGTGTACTTTCCAAGTCAATAACAAAGTACAAGTGATCCATGGTCAAAGCTCCTAAAGAAAATAGAATGTATCAATCCTTTACTAAGCGTAATAATATGTAGCTAATGCTACCCTACTGCATCATTGCAGATCATGTACTCAAGATATGACATCTAAATTATCTGTCCAGATATACATAACATAAAAAGATTGCAGCTCCAGGAGTTAAAGTGAATTGATCAAATTCTGATCAAGCCAATTACAGTAGGCATCCCCAGTCCTCACTCAACTGATAGTCGCTAGTACAAGTACTATGAATAATAAGGTCCAAGAAAAATAAAAAATCCTCATCCTCCAATATCTTGTTAACAGGTTTGACCCTCGTCTTCCAACCCGTATGTCAGTATCACACAAGAACCAATATTCTCCGCATTTACACAAATCCGCAACAAACCAACTAATCACCTTCATGGTTAATCCTGACCATGATTACTATAAACTGATTGACCTTAAGTCATCAGACCTAACCAAATTAAAAAGGTACTTACTAGGCGGGTACAAAAATAGTAACATAATCCAATAACATGTGAGAATTTCTAAATCATACCTAAATATACAGGTATAGTAACATGATCCAGTAACATGAGAGAACTACTAACCATACCTAAATATACAAGAGTGGTAACATGATCCAATGACATAAGAGAATTTTCTATCCAATACCTAAATAGGATAAGGGATACAAAAGATCAGGAGAAATACCTATCGCCTGAAGAAGTCCCATCGCGCCAAGTCCCAGACAACCACATCGATAAAACTACTCCGAACAAATCCGGAAAGACTCGTAAAACAAGTAGGCAGCGCAAACCTACATTCTGATACCAAAATAAATTGGTATCAGATAGACACCGAAAATCCACAAGTCCTCAAGGTATCCGACAAACTTGACTCTGATACCAAAATAAATTGAGCCACTGTTCCAATATAAAATCGGACAGCATCTCCCCTGTCCGGCGGACAATTTACACATACATACACTATCCAAACACACACGCAGATAATAATTTGGCCTCAGGCCTCAAAACCAAAACATAAATTGACCATAAAACAAAATAAATCATACCTGACTGCGGATCGGTCCGACTTACGATGAAACAACCAATACACAAAAGCACCTTTGGCACACGACACATATGACATATACATATCACTAAAAGGGATATTAAACAATGCACTACAAAGTACAAAACAAAATCTCGCGGTCGCGATGGGTAGGGACTGGCTGCTGGGCTCTTCTGGCGACTACAAGTAACTCAACCTGAAATAAAAACATATGGCAACGGGTGTGAGTCCATAAACTCAGCGAATACTCAGCAGATATGCATAGTATGTTATAATAACAATAAGCATCTACGTTAATACAGTCTCATATCAACAATAGGGAAAGACTAGTACTGGAGATACTGAGGTAGATACATACCAGAATCCATCTAACATGGAAAGAGGGTAATAAGTACCAAGGGAATACCAATAGACATATAATCTCAGATAACAAGTCACCAGAATATGCATGTCAAACAAGTGCAGAAATCAAGTGCAGCAAACAATGCACGATGCAAAATATGCACATGGTGCAATGACATGTGTCACCCCCTAGTCCTAGTCAGGATCATCGTCCATGACGTCCGCGTGGGTAGAGCTGTGACAACCTGTACGCACCCTGCCATCACTGCTCCTGAGTGACCGGGTGGACAGGATGCTGGCGGAGGTCACTCTCCTACCCCAAGCAATGGGGGAGTCTAGCTCTCATCTCCTCGTGGCTCAGTACGAGAAGGGATCCCTGGCTGCTACCACGCCCGGACCCACCCTCCAAATAGTGGCCGAACGGAGCAATACAGGGCAAATGCGCACATCCTACGGTATCCACTAACCCATGAGTGGCCGTGTGCGCATATCATGTACCGGAAGATGATAGGCTCAACCACAAGAGAGTCGCTGATCGCCGGCATGCAACAGTGCAGAGATGGTGTATGATAGATACACATACCTCCCTCACCCAGTCCTCAGTATACTAAGTCTCAGTCTGAATCCTATAACAGGAAATACAGTAACCTACAAGGTATACTGGCCGGAAACTCTATCCCTCAATGTCAAATGTAGAGATACATCCGATATCTAAGCATACATATAGATATGACAATACTGATACTGTATGGAACTAACATCATAATAACTCAGGGATAAACCAAGGTATCCAGGACAACATAATAAACAGGAAACAACAGTATCAGAACAGGCCATAACCAGGATAAATACAAGTATCCAGAACAGAATGATAGCTCAGGGATAACTAACAATATCCAGAAGCTATAATCAGGGATAACAAAAGTATCCAGAACAGGCATGACAATCCAGGATAACTAACAAGTATCCAGGACAGGCATAATAACTCAGGATAACTAACAAAGTATCCAGACAGACATAATAACTCAGGGATACTAACAAGTATCCAGACAGGCATAAAACTCAGGGATATCTAACAAGTATCCAGGTCCAGCAATATACTCAGGATAACTAACAAGTATCCAGTTCAGGCATAATAACTCAGGGATAACTAATAAGTATCCAGAACCAAACCTGATAACTCAAGGATAACTAACAAGTATCCAGGACAGGTAAATAACTCAGGGAAACTAATAAGTATCCAGAACAGGCATGACAACTCCAGGATAACTAACAAGTATCCAGGACAGGTATAATAACTCAGGATAACTAATAAGTATCCAAACAACCATAACAAGGATAGCGTATAACTTATTGCTATCTATAACAGTCATGCATAACAATATGACAATATCAACAAGATAAGCAAAGGTACCCCCTCAAAGTAGAAGCCTATACGTAGAGAACCTCCTCCACTGTCCGCACCCAATCAAGACCTGCATCGGTAGGTTATTTAGCTACTATACATGAATTAATACTAAATCCAAATATACTCAATTGTAGACGCTGGATGATAAAACCAGCCCCTATAACCAACCTAATCCCAACAAGATCAACAACAACCGATTCATTATCACGATCAAATGCTCCCTAATTCATCCAGTACATATCAGATTTCAAATCACAATTACATCAACAATCCAAGGCTAAACAACCACTTCCAGATCAGTACCCCATACCAACCAAGGACAGCCTCCACAAATAAAGCTCAGGACAAAGTCAAACACAAATCTATATATTCACCTCCAACACCAAAACCAACAATTACACTAATCTGATTTCTATAATTAACTCACGTAACCACAGGAAAAAACATAACCACTCAAGAAAAGCTAGCAGATCATATTGCAAACCAAGAAACCACACTAATCCCAACTAGAACAAATATCAACTCCACCTACTGATGTACAACACTATTATCATGCTTCTTCAATCAACCGTTACCTCTCCATGAAATCAAATCAAAAACTCATATCCGATCATCCGAAACCCCATCACCGATCAAACCATAGAATAATTAAGACACACACAGAACCAACAGAGCTAAACCAATAAAGAAAACCAAATCCAAAACATCAAGGCAACAAGCTATAACCTCATGATCAATTTCATTGCAAATCAATTGCCCAAGAATCTAATATATATCATCAACTCAGCCACACAATTCACTAAACAAGCCCATAACCAAATCGAATTAGCTAGAGAGCACCTTACCTGATCTGCTGGGCACAACAAGCTCCAATCCAAATCTCACTCAGCAGCCACCCGATTCTCACACAGCAGAAGATGAAGAATGGAGCCCAAATTCCAATTCCACATTTCAGAATCGGATCTGCAACACACACAAGGAGTCATCGTGTTCCACTCCTCAACTCAATCCCTCGGTCCGAATCTAATGCAAACAACCAAGCTTACCTCCATGATGGTCGGCTGATTTTGCTGGGCTCGCCACCAACCAAGGGGCAACAATCGCCATCGACGATGATGAAGAGAAGCTAATCAATCGGAGAGACGGATAATCGATCTTGGCATCGAGCAAGGTGCGGGAGAATTTGGCACCGTGCTGAGGGAGATAGTGGCCTGAACAACATCTGGCGGTCGAGCGGCGTGGTGTCGGAGCGATTGGAGATGGCAGCGACATCAGGCGGAGGAGGAAATCAGGTCGACGAGATGGGGTTTTCGACGGATCGTCGCGGGGAAGCGAGGGCAACTCGTCGGCTAGGTTTGGCTGAGGCGAAGGAACGGAAGAGAAGGGATCGAGGTCTTGGCGGCTGGCGCAGGCAAGGGAGGAAAATAGGGTTTATAAATGATTACCTTTTGTGAAAAGGTCCTCCAATCTCAAGAAATCCATACCCTACCCTTAGGGTAAGAGTTTTAATAGTTTAAACCCTCTAAACTTGTGTAATCCACAACACAAGCCTCTAGGATTTGATAGTTTATCCTCATAACCCCTAAGCTTTAGCCAAAACTCGAACAAGTCCTCAAATATTTAGATACATTTTAGTTTAGCCCTTTAGGATTACATATTAAGCAATTTAACTCTTCATAGTTTAAGAATTCACCTTAAACCTTTTTCCCTAATTCGATAAACCCTAGACTCAATCCGGAAAATCTCGAAAAATTTTCTGGTACGGATTTTCGAATCGCCGTATTTTACACTCAGTCAATACTAAATCTGATGATGTAACTAGTTGTAGTGGGAGGATCAGAAAAACAGGACATTTGAGTTATGACAATCTATCCTGAAATTCAAAATTAATATAAGAATCTTGCATTCCATGCTATATCAATTGAGAGAACAATGTGAGGAATCCTTAGGTAGCCATTGACACAAAAGTAAAGTAAATTCACGTGAAGATGATTAAGGTTAATGCACTAGTCCAAGCTAGTCATCCTTATTGGTAGAACTCAGCTGCAGGCCATTGCAGCTCATCATCGAACAAATGCTTCAATTTTCATGCAAGCCAGTTGCTTCTACTGATGGTTTAACCAATATTTGTAATTTTGTTTTACCATCAACGGTATTATGAGGAATCAATGATACTTATGCTTCTCAAAAAGATTACTACTTTTGCACGTGGAATTTCCAGTCTCTCTTCACAAAATACCACATATTTTATTTTTGTGACTACTAATAAATTCTGTAAAATTAGGATCTTATTTCATTTTGATATAATGCAACTCCATACACACACACGCACACACACATATACACAAGTACATATGATCGTTAAAAATTTAATTAAATTCTCTTTTCACATAAACAAATCATGCCAGTCTTTTGACAATGGTTGTATATGCATCAACATATGCCTGCAGGTGGCATATAGACCATGTTATTCAACCACAGATCACCAAATATCATATTCTTTGGTTAAAGCTAGGTCTTGTTACAGCAAATTTTATCAACTTGACGATTTTACTGCCAAACAGATAGTGCCAGTTCTTCTCCTTGGTGCAAACTATGGCCACCTAATAACCTTTTGGAGGCTTCTGGCAACTGGTAAAGAGTGATGGTATACTAATGTCTCTCCTTGCTGAGAATTACTAGCACTTGCACTGGATTATTACTATTATAAAAAATGCAGGCTTTTTTGCAACCTTCACATTACCCAAATTATACTGTCTCAATACACAACAAATACACCGAACAGGTATTGATATTCCAGTAAAAACCATATTAATTTTGTGTTATCTTAATACCAATAATTTTCAAAGTAATAGCTATTGGTGAAGTTTTCTTCTTGTATCAAGTATCACTGTTTACTTATTTCACAGCCGAGAGTGCAGCACACTGGGTACTGGAGGCATGAATTCTTGCCGTAGGAAGAAGTTTATTGCAGCATCTGCAGCCGCAATATTATGGAACTTATTTAGTGCAAAGACACGCTTCTTTGCAGGTACTGCAAATAGTGCTTCCGTTTGTTTTTTACTATGGAAATACGTGTTTGTTGGATACTAGTATACATATTGATTGCCTAAGAGATTGATATGTCATCTGCCCTTAAAGACATTTCCCTTTACTGACTGTAAATTGGTGCAAACACAGCATTTATCTTCATTGTGATGCTTCGCTATCGCCATCAACAAGTCAGGCAAGAAGAAAGCGGAAATGAAGGGAAGGAATTAGAGCAACAGCAAGGAATGATGGTAGCCGGAGAAACGCCACCTATGATGCAACTTGATTGAGTAGATCTGACGTCAAGAGCTACTTATTCCAGGCAAGCACCAAAGATCTGTCTTCTATTTTGACAATCTTAAAAAGAATTTCGTCCTCATACAGATGTTGAAATAGTAGGCATCTGAAAGTATATAATTTTCAGGCAGGATAGCGGACGGGAAAATATCAGCAGATTTTTAAGCTTAGAAGTATAACATATTAGTCCTTTATTTTTATTATATAGTTCATATTTTACTACATATTAATCCTCTATTATTTGTGATTCCCATTTTTATCCTCTCTGGATTTAACTTTCTCTCCAATAAAAAATTGCAAATTGATTCTCAATATTTCTACACTTATGTACACCTTTACACGTACAGCAATTGATTATATTATAGTTTACTCAAAATATTTAAATTCTTATTTTCAATATTTTCCTATACAGTTTACTAATTAACTATATTCAAATCTACTCTCTATATTTTATGGGTTCTATTTTTGCCCCATACGAGCAAATTTAGTTGCCTCAAAATTACAAATTGATTCTTTGATATTTATATGTTTTTTTTATTTCTATCTCTATAAAATAGATAATGTAGCGGTTATATTTACCTCTAATTTTTTTTTTAAGTGTCCCGTCTTAACTCCCGATCAATGATTATGACATCGCTCCAATCTAGCAGTCTCAATTATTTCCTGTTGTCGATAAGTTATGGATTGTATACATGATCCTTTGTGCACTTAGCATTGACATCCCATGTATGCACTTACCTCTCTCACGTAACTCAGGGTTCAATATCACTTGGTTCAAACTGGATCTCAGACGGAAAAAAATATTAAACCAAATAGTAGATGAATCTGGATGACTGGTCTAAATCCAATGAAGTTTTTCATCGATCATAAGGGTAAATCAGGAAGCGCTCGCAATGGATGATCTAGACCAGCGTCTCAGGGTTTGCGTCCCATTTGGAGGAAAAATTCTTACAAAATACGTCGTAGTTAGGGATTGAACCGCGGATATTTGGGATAGTGGCTAGTCGTCCTACCGTTGCATCATAGCTCTTGGGGCTAAAATGTTAGACCAGATAGTAGATCAACCTGGGGTGACCTGTCCGGTCTCATAGAAGTTTTCCCAGGGTAAATCGGGAAGCGCTCGCGGTGGACAGTCTAGAAGCCCTGTATCTCAGGATTTGCGTCCCATTTGGAGGAAAAATTCTTATAAAATATGTCATAGTTAGGGATCGAACCGCGGATACCTAGGATAGCGACTAGTCGCTCTACCGTTGCATCATAGCCCAGGGGCAACTTGGATCTAAACGAAATGATTAACGAGGTTTTTTTCAGCCTCGGACGACTGGTCCAATCTCACGAAAATTTTTCACCGGCCGTTAGGGTAAATTGGATCTCAAACGAGGAGCAGCAATAGGAGGTATCAAATAGTTAGGCATTTAGACATCAGTGATAGGTGCAGGCATGGGATGTAATCAGAGGCTTACCAGCTATATCAGGCTGAGATTTTCTAAGAGAATTAACTCAAGAGTCATACAAATAGACATCAATTTGTTCATCATTCGTAATGAATACTTCGAACCAAGTTGCTGTAATGAGTTTCCATTTTCCTTCTTTACCTAAATGTAATTCCTTCAAATTTGCACATGGCTTTCTCACTGTTACATCATATAGGTTATGCATTGCCAACAATAAACTGATCTACATAATTGTTTAGTGTATCAAAGGGTTCATTGTGTTCTTATTCTTATTTAGAAACAAGAAGCATGCTGTGGTAACTAGGAAGGCTTTAAGCCAGCCATGACCTGCTCTGATCTGTTATGATTTGGACTGTATCCAACATGGGTCAATGGGTAATACTGTGTCAGGTCGTGTCAGGTCCGACTCAATTATAAACAAGGTACAAATAATATTGGCAAAAGGCTTCTCAAATTATGTGAATCATGGTCGTCTTGATAATAATACCTACATGTAGAAGCTATTATTAGGTAGCTATTACTTTCGGGATTATGGTACAACAAAAAGGTGATTTATATCATGTCAGATATTTACAGTTTAATCCTCAATTACGATATATTTTATAAGAATTTTTTTCTAAATGAGGTACGAACTCTGAGACGTTAGACTTCTGGATCATACGTCGCAAGTACTTTTCGATTTATACTTATGGTCGGGTGAAAAATTTCCGTAGGATTGGATTGATTGTCTAAGGTTCGACTCCAATCTCATTTACCATTTATTATTAGGTAGCTATTAAATATGTAAAAATTATCAATATTATTGCAAGCTAGTCTTAACTGATATGGACTTTGGAAGAGCTTTTACTTCTTGAAAAATTATTCTTGTAGTGATTATTTTGAAGTTAGTAAGAAGCTAAAGTAAGCAGTGTTTGAAAATAGAAGTCAAAAGCTGATACAAGATAAAGTTTGAGTGTTTTGGAGAATAATTACTTACAAGCTTAATTTTTAATTGAATGACAATAATATCCTTAAACTATATAAATTAATCATTTTTAATTATTTAAATATAATTTCGATATTATCAATAATTTGTTCACGTAATTATTATTATATTTTAAATAGTGATATAATTATTATTATATTTTAATTATAGTATTAAAATTAATTTTTTTATAATTTGAATATTTGAAAAAATATATAAAATTAATAAAAAATAAAAAATAAAAAATAAAAAATAATATAATTTATATAAATATTATATATATATATATATATATATATAATTTTGAAAATGTACAATATGATTGAAATTTTATAAAAATATAAAATTTATTTAAAAAATATAAAATTTTATTTAAAAATAAATATTAGTACAATATGATTGAGGAGATAAATTAGGTCAAGTGGCAATCAGGTAAAATGTTATATTATTTAAGGATATAAATATTATTTTTAATGTTATATTATAAATAAAAAAACAGAAGCAGGTAGAAGCATCAAATTCTTGCTTTTAACTTCTGAGCAAAAGTAACAGAAGCTAAAGCAGAATTTAGCCTTCCCAAACACTCAAAAGTGATTCTGTGTAGCCAGAATCTAAAAAACAGGTAGCAGAAGCTCTCCCAAATACTCCCATAATGTGCCAAACTTATTTTATAATTGCTACATGTAAAAACTCTTGAGTAGGTGTTATAATTGTTTTAAAATAATTTTGATTAATTTAAAATGATTTTCATGAATTTAAATAATTTTGATTAATTGGTAAAAAAATATTTTAATATAATAATTTCAGAATTTACATATAACTGTATAGCAGTTATCAATAGTTATTATAAAATGTAAAAATTATTGGGCATATGCTACGATATGAAAACTAACTATTCACTTTAATCAAATTATTACATAAATCACTATTATATCAAAATTATATTTATTTTTCAAATTATTTTAAATTTCTTTCAAATCACTTTAAATTAATCAAAATCATTTTTAAAATAGTTGTAGTTAAATCTTAAACCCTAAAAAATAAACTTTAAATCCTAAAATCACTTGAAAATAATTGAAGCAGCTACTGGATAAGAAAAAATAATAAGTACCAAGTATTTAAGCCTTTGGCTTGATTAATCTTGGAGACGATCAACTTAGCCCTATAAAAATTTTTCATTGATCATCTGAGTAAATCGGAGAATTGCATGTGGAGACTGACGGGCCCAAATTGTATATAAATATTGTCACGAAAGTTGGGTCTATCAAATTTAGATGTGAATAAAATGCTGGAAACCCTTTTACAATCAAAAGTATGAAAATGTAATATAGGGGCCACAGGTCGTATTTTTCTCGGGGACTAGTTGTCTAGTTTGATTCCAACTTGCATTTAGGTGTCGTTCGTGAAATTTGGGTTTCAAATAAAGATTTGGGTTTGGGCTCAATTCGAATCGAAATTGCAATGAAAATTAAGAAAACTTACATCAATGAACAAAACAAGGTGATAGCAATTAATAACTCAAGCAAAAGGACCACTTATTCATCCTAAGCACTTAAGCAATTTTTAGAAAGTGAATCTGATCTCAAATTCAGCAACAAATGCTAAGCAATGAAGCAACGAAACAGTGGATACAATTTTCAGAAGCAAGCCAACTTAGATCAAATGCTATCTATGAAAATTCAACAATCAAACTTTGGACAATCACTACACAACTAGCTAAAAAGTCCGGAGGTAAACCAATGCATACAAACTCAAGGATTCTGAAGATGATATCAATAGACTTCAGTAGCTGTCCTACACCAGAAAAACTGGTGAAAATCTGATACAAATCAGTATTCTAACAACTTGGCACACAAGATGAAACTCTTGTGCCAAGGGCTGAATTTTTGTGCCAAGTTAAAACTGATTATATCAGTTCAGAAATTCCACTGACCGAATGCAGTGTGACACGCAACCTACCAGTCAAGGACTTTCAGATATGAATGAAGATTTCGAGTCAAAAAGATGCTCCACCAAATTGCCCTATTGCAGAAATGAAATGGACTCGAATTGCAGAAATGGGGTCTGATGCGCAAAGAATGGCTGATACAAAGTTCAGAGGCAACAAGCTGCAGTTTGGAGTTGTTCCTTGATGCGAAAAGCAGGTCTACAACTAGTGTGAAGCCAAGAATGTTAAGTAAATGGATGTGAAGCAAGCAAAAGTGCAGGAATTGCAGAAATACAGTTCAGGCTTTCAAGAATTAATTTCTGCAACTCAATGGATGAAAAGTCCAGCAAGCAATTGAAGTCAAAAGCTGTAAAATTCGAATGCGAATTTTCCTGATACAACTTCAGAAGTAAAATCTGATGATATGCAGAATTGGATGAACAAATTTTTGGATGCAGAAATTTCCAATGCAGCAGGACTTGATGCAGAATCTGAATGCATAAATTCAGAAACAACCCTAATGCAGTTCCTCACAAGTCAAGCTGTAAAATCATGAACTAATGCTTGGGAAGGTTCAGACACTCTCAAGCTCACTTGATACAAATTTCAGATGACTAATAACTACACTTGCAGAAATAACCCATAATTGCAGGAATAGAGTGATGCGCAGAACAGGGAGCTGAAAATCAGAAATAAAGCTGAATAGGAAACGAACTTAAATCTAATGAATTCACACACTAAATGTGGTCTTCAATGGAAAGGATTAAACTAGACATAACTGAATTCGAATTAGAAATAAACTGAAGAAATTCGAAACTAAACTAGAATCTACAGCAAAAAGCTGATACGCAAGCAACAAGAACTGGCACGCAGGCATTAAACACAGAAATAAACTAAAATTAAACGCAATCTATCACTACACAAGTTCCTTAACTAA
>JAGFNQ010004444.1:359295-371796 GCA_024364735.1 Boesenbergia rotunda
AGTTTGGGATTGGGGAGTTTTCTCCAATTAACCGATAATATAATACTAAAAAAACTTTTATCTGAATAAAGATGAAATAACAATACAGCTATAACAAGAAAAAAAAGAAAAAAAACATTTCATTCAAGATTTATTTATATCAGATTTCTTTATTCATGAAAGGTGTCGTAATTTCCCATGCATGCAGCTCTGAAACCTTAACGTCTACTGCTCCATTGTTGAACACGAACAGATGAGCATCTCTTCCGATCGCCAAGCTCGGATAAACTCTGGACGTGATGCATGTTCTTCCCCCTGCTCCGAAGCTCTCTACCACCGAGTGATCGATCAAGCTTCTGAGAGAGATCGTCTTCGTCGACTCGATGTCGACGTCGACGAAGCCAGCGAAAGTCGGCTTGTATATCTTCTCCCTCTTGGTCGACCTGGTGGGATCGTGGCAGAAGAGAACGACGTGCTTCCTCTCGTGCTTGAAGACCTTGAAGAAGACTGCTGTTCTCTCTTTGAGAGCGGAATCGGCGAGGACGTAAAGCCCGAACGGGCCGACGCCGCCCTTCCGGTCGGCGGCGTGCCTGGCGCAGTAAGCTTGGGCGTCTCCGACGTACGAAGGGTCGAAATCCTCTGCTTTTTCCAAACTGCCGATCGCGAATGTGACCTCCACATCCGCCTGAACTGCGTCGATGCCGTTTACTCGGAAGAAGGCGCCGGGATGCACGACCCGATTCGCCAGACAAACGCGCTTGCTTCTCAGCCGATAGAACTCCTCCACCGGCCACTGCAACAGCTGCCGGCCGTTCTCGTCCAGCCAAAGTTCTCTGGGGACCAACTGAACCAAGGGAGGTTGTGACAAATAATGAAAGAAAAAAAGGGGTAAAATGAAAAAGTGATTAAAAAACTCACAATGACTCCGGACCAGCCTTTGCTGACGTCATCGGCGGTAGTATCCGACTCGTTGGCCCAGCCTGTCAAAACCCTACGCCGCTTCGCCGGATCGAAGAAGGTCTTCGAGGCGTAGAAGTTGCCGTAATCGTACCTCAGCCCTTCGCCGTCGTCCACCGACCCTCGGTCCGGCAGGTACCGGTCCACTGCCGGAGAGTACGTTCCCAGAGTGTAGTACTCGAACCTCGTCCGGTCGAGGCTCACCTTCAGCACGTGCTTCACTCCGCGGCCGGTCACCGACGTGTCCCTTCCTTCCCTGCAGCCGACTGCCACCGGGAAGAAGTCGGGGCACTCCCACATCCCCGTCCCCTTGCTCGAGTGCAGCGGGTGCTTCGCCTTCGTCCAGTTCACGAAATCCTTGCTCCGGTACAAGATCGCCACCCCTCTCCGCCCCGCTTCCCTAGCGCCCCCGATCGCGATGTTCCAGTGTTTGTTGACCGGGTGGAGCCACGCCGTGGTCGGATCGCGGAACTGGGTGGCGTTGATCGACGGATCGGAGGATATCACGGGGTTGTAGTCGGGCTTGACCCACTCGCGGAGAAAGGGGTCGGATAAATTGGCCGGGAAGGCGATGTTTTGGACCTGGGTCTTGAAGTTGTCGACGATTCCGGTGTAGAGGATCGCCGGCTTGCCGCCGGGGAGGACGGTGGCCGAGCCGGACCAGCATCCGTAGATGTCGAAGGGCTTCGACGGGTAGATCGCTGGGTCGACCGCGTGCCAGTTGATCAGGTCGGTGGACACCGAGTGGCCCCACACGATGTTGCCCCACACGGAGCCGTATGGGTTGTACTGGTAGAAAAGATGGTAGATTCCCTTATAGTAAAATGGCCCTGCGACGTGTATTTTTTAATAAAAAAATGCAACATACCTCTCAAAGTTTAGGAATTTGAAATAAAAAGAAACTTTAACCACGTACCGTTTGGATCTGCTTGCAAAAGTTGTTGATAATTCGTACACAAGATTCACGAACATAAACAAGAACAAAAAAAATTAGCAAAAACAAATGTAAAATACATTTATTTTAGAGAAAAAAAATAAAAAATACCGTTAATCCAATTTCTAAGAGGACGAAAGTGATAGTTAGGTAAAAGAGTTTTGTCGACCGAGGGAGGAGATAAATTAGAGAGTTCTTCATACAGTCGATGAGAGGAACTCACTTTTTGCAATGAGACAAGGAGAGATAAAGCAACTAAAGTTAACCATATCGTATTAGACATTGTCATTGTATGGAGAAAGATGTAGAGGAATAGTTTGATGAAGGATGGGAGAGGAGCCTACAATATATAATGGAATAAATCTCTAGGCTAAGTCTTATTTTGTAAATAATTAAATATTTATTAATTATTCTATTAATAGTGATGGAAGAAATAGTAAGATATATGTTGAAGGTATCTTTCATAAATGTGTGGATATTGATTTAAATTCTAATATTTGGATAAATACTAAGTTTGACTTATTCAAAATTATTATACCATAAAAGAGAATTTTCCGGGGAGATTTTTTATAATTGAATTAAAATTTGTTTGTATTAGTTTTAACTTGTAAATATATCAAATAAGTGATACTCGGTTTAATGTTTATAAATATGTAATTATGGAGTATTTTTTTAAAATTTAATTAATTGTGCTTGAATATTAGTTGTTATAAGATATAGATAAAACAAATGGATATATTAATCATAATCCTAAAAAAATTAATTAAGTGCTATTGTCTAGATTTGTTGTTGTTATGAAATATATGTATTGAAACGTGAGCAAAAATTTCTAAATAAGAACAATTAACTAAACCTAATTAATTCGTAAATTTAGTTTAGTTTAAAAAATATTTTTTTAAAAAAATTATTATTTTGATTAAATTAGTTAAATTTGAATTTTAAAAATGGATCAAAATTTATTTTTTCTTAAATAATAAAAATAAGATTTTTTATTTTTTTTATTAAACCGATTAAGTTTTATTAACAATAGTTACTTTTTATTTAAAAAATCAATTAATTTGGTTAACAAATTCATTTTATATCAATTAGTTTATATTCGATTTTAATGTAAAATCTAGTTAATTTTGTTGGTACAAAAATTGATTAGTTCGGTTCTATTTTACAATGGAGTGAATCTCTAGACTAAGTCTTATTTTGTAAATAAATAAATATTTATTAATTGCTATATTTTATGGTGATGCATGAAATAGTAAGATACTAGTATAATACCCGTGATGCACGGGAATCTTATATAATTCAAATAAAATGTTTAGTGATAATACATATATATCAATTTTTATTATTAAATGAAAAAATTAAAATGAAAAGTAATTTTATTTCATTATGGATTCATGCCAATATAAGATATAGTATTATTTTTTATAATATAAGATATTAATTGTGATCATAAGTTTTATAAGGGTGGTGGATGTGGATGCGATCTAAAGTTTACTTTGCTTTGATAGAGGTGTGTCAGGCCTATGCTATAGTGCAACACATAGGCAAGCTACTGTGATGGGTCATCCCTCATGTAAAAATTAATTTAAAAACATTAAAGTGGACCAATGACCTACATATCAGATATTAAACTGATAAGAACAAATACTACACTTGATTTTAGCCAAAAGGCCGAGAAAGGTATGAGTTGCTTTACCGTTCTTTGTCCATTTTTATAATTGCTCTGTGTGTAATTCGCCTTAGTAACTTCAGATGTGGGACTATCATTTTTCTTACATCAAAATTATTTTTTAAAATTTTAATTTTGGATTAAGATCTGAATTGTTTTTAAGATTTGTAATTATATATTTTCTTTTGAATTTATATTTTTAATTATAAATTTTTTATTTAGAAAATTTATATTCGATTTAGGCGGGAATCCTAAGTTTCCTGTGAATATCACGTCTGCATACAAAACTGTATTTTACATATATTAATAGATAGATAGATAGATAGATATGTTGAAGGTATCCTTCATAAATGTGTGGATATTGATTTAAATTCTAATCTATCTATCTATCTATCTATCTATCTATTAATATCTATAAAATACAGTTTTACATGCAGACATGGAATTCACATAGAGCTTGAGATTCCCGCCTAAATCGAATATAAATTTTTTAAATAAAAAATTTATAATTAAAAATACAAATTCAAAAGAAAATATATAATTACAAATCCTAAAAGGAAAAATTCAAATCTTAATCCAAAATTAAAATTTTAAAAAATAATTTATCAAATTCAAAAAAGATAATTCAAAAAATAATTTTGATGTAAGAAAAATGATAGTCCCACATTTGAAGTTACCAACGCGAATTACACACAGAATAATTATAAAAATGGACAAAGAACGGTAAAACAACTCATACATTTCTCGGCCAACCTGAGCAAGGTAAAAGCGTTGCTCGACATGCCAACTCCCCGAAATCTTAAGGAAGTATAAAGGTTGACCGACCGGATAACGGCCCTGTCGCGTTTTATCTCCCGACCGGCTGACAGAAGTTTGCCCTTTTTCATGACATTGCGACGAGCCACTAAATTCCGATGGGACAGTGAGTGCGATCGGGCCTTCGAGGAGTTAAAGACTTATCTGGTCAGATTACCTGTGTTAGCCAAACTAGTAGAAGTGCATGCGTACTTGTCAGCGTCACGGGAGGTGATGACTGTTGTACTGGTAAGGCAGGGCGAGGAGGAGCAGGTGCCAATCTACTTCTTTGGAAACATTTTGAAAGAAGTCGAGTGTGACTATACCACACTCGAGAAGTTGGCGTATGTGCTTGTGCTTGCCGCCTGACGTCTTCGACCGCATTTTCAATCTCATCTGATCATAATACTCACTAATAGCACTTTGGGAAGGGTGTTGATCAACCCAGAGGTATCCGGTTGGATGATCAAATGACTCACCGAGCTCAGTGAATTCGACATCCAGTATCGACCCCGATCGGCCATCAAACCCCAAGCCCTGGCAAATTTCCTCAGCGAGCTATACACAGAGGAGGTTGAAAGGGTATGGAGGATTTTTGTGGATGGCTCATCCGCTCAGCATGGAAGTGACTGGGTATCCTTATGATATCCCCCAGAGAAGACCATCTACCCTTGTCCGTCAGGCTGGAGTTATTGGGACACCAACAACGAGGCAGAATATGAAACCCTTATCGCCAGCCTGCAGGAATCAAAGCATGTAGGGGCTTCTAGGGTTATCCTCCACTCGGACTCACAACAGGCCACGCAGTAGCTGGCTAGGCAATTTGAAGTGAACAGTGAACGATTGCGGGCTTATGTGGAGGCCTACGAGCTGCTGAAGTCCGAGTTCCAGGCAGTAGAACTGAGCTAGGTTCCGAGAGAGAGCAAATTCAAAGCAGACGAGCTTGCTAAGCTAGTCGGGTCCATCACCCCTTGGACGGTGATCAGGCCCATGGCTCTAGCCATGCTCATCGCACAAGTTGAGCAACAATCCGAGCTGGAATTGGAGGATGATTGGCGGGCCTCGATCATTTCTTACTTACAGCAGGGAACTCTCCCAGCTAACCCAACGCAAGCACGAATATTATGGAAAAGAGTTGTCCGGTTTATCTTGGTTGGCGACCTTCTTTACAAGCGTGCTTTCTCTAGGTCGTTGCTCAAGTGTTTGGAAAAGGAGGAGGCGGAATACGTACTGAAGGAGATGCATTCAGGTTTGTGTGGGATCCATGCAGGAGGCCAGTCGGTGGCTAGGAGAATCTTGCTCTTGGGATACTTTTGGCCGACCCTACAAGAGGATGTTGATCAGCTAGTCACCACTTGTTTGTCTTGTCAGAAGCATCAGAATCTGTCTCATCGGCCGGTGGAATTCATGAGAGCTTCGGTCGTAGCCTACCCTTTCGATCAGTGGGGGATGGACATTATGTAGATGTTCCCCCTCGCTCCCGCTTAGAAGAGGTTTCTGTTGGTGGCAGTCGATTATTTTTCTAGATGGGTGGAGGCTGAGGCGCTGGCTCGAATAATAGAGGCGTCTGTCATAAAGTTTTTGTGGCAGAATATCATGTGCTACTATTGGATACCACGCAGGTTGATCTTGGATAATGGTCAATAATTTCATGACGGGAAGCTCCGAGACATACGCATACATGAACACAGTACACCATTTAGTGAGCATGCGCTAGGAGCATACAGTGAGTATACATGTAGATAGGATGCCGGTAGATGCAGATAGATAGGAGCATACGGTGGATTAAAAAACAAACGAGAAAGTTTCATGCATATAGATAGGAGCATACGATGGATCAGGGAGTGGTTTGGTGAGGAGAGAAACCATTGTATGTAATACGTGGGGAGGCAGTTGGAGATCATTGTATGTAGGTGAGGATGATATGCAGGTGAATAGATTCATCTTGGAATGATATATTTAGCCCGCAACAAATGGCTCACGGTAAAGGCAAGACAAATCCATTAATGGTTGGGGTTTTGTCAAAAAAACTCAAGAGGGTAAATAGGCCCGCCAGAATGGCCTATCTAATCCGCAACAAATGGCTCACGGTAAAGACATCCTAAATTCGTTTATGGCTGAAGCTTTGCCTAAAAGTCTAAGAGTGTGAATAGACCCACCATAAAGGTTTATCTAGTCTGCAGTAAATGGCTCACGGTAAAGACGCATCAAATCGGTTTATAGCTGATCACTTGCTAAAAGTGACACCAGGAGGCTAGGAGAGAGAGGTCATGGTAGCCCTAGGCTCACATTCACAGGAGGAGGCTGACTGATGATGGAGGCATATGGAGCGCATGGCCATGAGTGTGGCGCTTGACATGGTGATAGGTGAGATACAGACGAGATGGATACATGATTCATGCTGGATGGTGTTGATCTTTACCTCACCCTGGATAGCTATATGGAGGGCGAGGGCAAGAGCAACATATGATGCACCGGTTGAGTTGGTACCCGAGTGAGCACATGTACATGACAGTGGAACCCCTTTCAGATCTGACATTTCGTCGGACATGACATGAGGGGTTGCGGTCACTTTTGTATGATGATGCATCTTTGATGAATATATATATTTACCTTTTTATAAAAAAAAAGGTCTTCACCTCAGTCGCATACCCGCAGAGTAATGACCAGGTGGAGGTGGTTAATAGAGTGATTTTGCGGGGGCTAAAAGTGAAGTTGGATCATGTGGGAGGGACGTAGGTGGAGGAGCTCCTTAGCGTATTGTGGGCATTCCGGACTACACTCTGGGAGGGCTCGGGCTTCACACCTTTTCAGTTGGTGTATGGGGCCGAGACGGTTGTGCCAGTGGAGGTGGGATGTGAATCCGACCTGCTGAAGTTATATGATGAAGAGAATGAGGATAGGCGGCGGCTGAAATTAGATTTGGTGGAAGAGATTCGCTGTCGGGCGGCGGCTCGGATGGCTGCCTATCGCCAGAGGATGCAACAGGGATATAATCAAAAGGTGAGGCCCCGTGCCTTCTAGGTCGACGACTTGGTTTGGAAGAGAGTCAGGCCGATCGGGAATGTAAGCAAGTTGGAGCCCAATGGGGTGGGTCATTCAAGGTGGTGCACAAGTTGGAGTCAGGGGCATACTACCTGGAAAACATCCAAGGGAGAAGACTCGGCCGACCTTGGAGCGCTATTCACTTGCAGCAGTACCGGGAATGAGCAAGGGGAGGCTGGAGGAGAGGGTCTGTGTAAGGCTTGTCATTATTCGGAGAATGTCGAATATGGGAAACCAGAAGTTTGATCCCCAGGGTTCCACGAACACATCGACCCCGGGCCCAATCGGGCATGACTGCCCACGTCCATATCGGTCCTCCCGGGGCGGTGTCTAGAATCTTGCCCATAAGCGAGTTATAAGTGGGCCAAGCTCCCACGAACCCACCGACCCCATGCCCGACCGGGCGTGGCTGCCCACGTCCATATCGATTCGCCCAGGGTGGTGTTTGTTAGATCGATTTCGTACGCTAGAGGGGGTGAATAGAGAATCTTCGGTTCTTTTACCTACACGGTTAGCGTGCGCAAGCGGAAACAATAACAATGAACAAATACAACGCTAACACAAACCTATTTACTTGGTATCCACCCCTAAGGGTGACTAATCCAAGAATCCGTCGGTGGATCATTTTCCGGATAACCTCCGGATAGCCTTTGTCGCTCCTTGTGGGTGAAAAAATCTCGCCACGACACCAAGCACACCTCTGAGCACAAGGAGACTACTAACAAGCCTTAACCAAGCTTGTTTCGTCAAAAGTTCTCAGCCCGAACCGAGTTCTCTTAAATAGAACTCAACTTGAAACCCTCGCCTACCAGTCGACTGGTCTAGCCTTAATTGCTAGCCAACGGCTAACCCAACGGATAGTTTTCGGGGTTACCATTCGACTGCCCATTTTCCAGTCGACTGGTCCAAGTCTGAAAACTCTCTGTGAGTTTTATCAGTCGACTGCCTCCCAGGACAGTCGACTGGTCCACTCACACACCTAAGGTTACCCTTCCCGAGTACATTTTACTCCGCACTCGAACCCTACAATTTTCCGAGTATAATCACATAACACTCGTACCCTCACGACTCAACTGACGCCTCACCAATAGCTGAAAGGAGATTTCGAGGTCCAGAATTAACGCCTGCAAAGGTATGTAACTTTGTACGAGCAATTGAAATCCTCCTTTTCTGATGTCACTTTTCATAAAATATCCTGAGCGAATAATGTCAAGGCAGATGAACAATCCAACTTTGCGAGCTCTCTTATGCTATGAACGCTGGATGATCCTAGTGCTCAAGAAGAGGTCATGCCTCAGATAGAGGAAGAAACTGAGGATGCTGCATTACCATATTGAAGAGAACCCTATGTGGAGTTTTTATGCAATGGAACAGTACCAACAAGTAGTGAACATGTCTGACATTTCCGTCACAGGGCCTCCAGGTTCACACTAATCAGAGAGCACCTATATAAGCGAGCGTTCGCCCGACCATTGTTCAAATGTGTCAGCCCCAGAGATGTCGAATACATCATGCTGGAGATACATGAGGGCATATGTAGGAGTCACATTAGCGGATGGTCAATGGCTAGAAAAATTATTCTGGTCATATACTTTTGGCCCACGCTATAAGCAGATGCTAACAAATTTGTCGTCGAATGTGAAGCTTGCCAAAAGCATCAGCGTATTATTCATCGCCCCGCCAAACTACTCTGAGTCTCTACTGTATTGTGTCCCTTTGACCAGTGGGGAATGGATATAGTGGGTCCTTTCCTGACTGGACCTCAATAGAAGAAATTTTTATTGGTATTAGTTGACTACTTTTCCAAATAGGTTGAGGCTGAGCCACTCGGCCAAATCACGGAGGCCGCTGTGATGAAAATTCTGTGGAAAGACATAGTTTATGTTGGTGCAGGAAGCACCAGATCGAACCTTGTTTTGATATTGGCAAAGGATTCAAAGTTAAGGGTTATTTGTTGTCTAACAATGCTGCTTGAGAGTGCAGGAAACCAAGTCCTAGCGAAGGGATGCTAGGCACCTGACGATGGGCTGTCAGGAACTCAAGACCTGGCGAAGGGCTGTTGGGCAAAAACCAAGTCCTAGCGAAGGGATGCTAGGCACCTGACGATGGGCTGTCAGGAACTCAAGACCTGGCGAAGGGCTGCTGGGCAAAAACCAAGTCCTGGCGAAGGGCTGCTGGGCAAAAGTCCAACTGGAGGATCCGGTTGGCACCAGGTAAATTCTCCCGAGAGGAGTAGGTGAGGACGCGTTCCCCTTGAGGGAACATTAGGCGTCGGTTCGACCTAGGGCTCCATTTTGGAGATCCAAAGTCAGAACCAAGACAGTTAAGGCTGTTTTAACTAACTTATTATTTGCTGTTTTGGACTAACCCTGGATGCAGGACCGAAGGACTGTGTTTCTGCAGCTCAGAGAGCCTCAAAGGAGTGAGGCCGTAGCTGAGTAGGGCGCCCCGGATGTGTCGGGCGCCCCAGAGTCAACCCAAAGTCAGCAGAGAGGTAAACGCCCCGACAGCAGCGCAATTAGGGGCGCCCCGCGTGTGTCGGGCGCCCCGCATGTCGGGCGCCCCGCGTGTCTCGGGCGCCCACTGTGCCACGCCACTGAAGGCTGCTGCAGCTCACTCTCGCGAAGCCCTGAAGATGACGCTTTGACCGGTCAACCGGGCGCCCCGCGCGCGTCGAGCGCCCCGGTCAAAGCTGATCCCGAAGATGAAGAGATCAGCCTTGACCAGAGGGCTCGCCGGATCAAGAGCCACGTGGGGGCGCCCCGAGCATGTCGGGCGCCCCTGCCCTATATAAAGAGGGCCTCGACCCTATTCTTGAACAACCAATTCCTTCGACAATTCTACGCTCTTCTGCTTCCACGACACGCTCCAGAAAGCTGCCAACTCAAGCCGACGACGTCCCGCTGCTCCAGAACTTCAATCTTCACCGGACGTCGGTAACAAGAGTTGTATTTAAGTTTACGAGAATATTTTTATTATTATTTGTGTGTAAACTTTTGCGAACTTATAGAATTGCCCGCAGAAAACGGTCAACGACCGTGGGCCTTGGAGTAGGAGTCGACCCAGGCTCCGAACCAAGTAAACCGGCTGTGTTTGCGTTGTTGTGTTCTCTTTTATTTCCGCTGCGCACCCGCTCTTTTTAAATCCGAACGAATTGCGACATTCACCCCCCCTCTCTCGCATTTCTCGATCCAACAAGTGGTATCAGAGCGGGGTAGTTCAAACTTGGTGCAACCACCAGTTTGAAAGTTTTTCGGATTTACAAAATTTTTTATCTTATTTTTTTTCCTTTTTTGTTAATCAACACCACTACATCTTTTCGCCTATTATTTCAAATAAATAATATCTGTAGGAGTATTTAAAAAATCCTTACGCCTTTTTTAATTTTGAATTCTCATTTTTTCACTATAAGTTAGAATTAATAAAACGAACAATTCTTGAAAATTTGTCATAAATTTTTTTAATATTATTTCTCGAAATTCGTGCCACATTAATTCGAGCAATCTTTTAACTCTTATTTTTCACCATTAATCAGAATATTCATTTCCTAAAAATTTTGTCTCAAATTTTTTATTATTTTATTATTATTCTGCCTCGAAATTCGTGTAATTTTTTTTGGGCAAATATTTTTCTTCTTCTCCCGCACTACTAATCCAAGACCAAGTCTTGGTACATTCTGTTAGTTCTTTTGTGTGCAAGAGGTTATTTTATGGCCAACCAAGAATGGAATAGCATCCGTCCACCACTCCTCTCCGGCGAGAACTTCAATTCTTGGAGAAGTCAAATGGAGTCCCTTCTGAAGGCCCACATGGACATATGGATGATCCTCCAAACGGGGTTTACAGTACCTACAGAAGATGGTATGTCGATCGCCTGGGAGAAATTGGACGAACAAACTTTGAGGAAGATCGAGGCAGATGCAAAGGCGACTGTAATCATACAATGCGGCCTAACTAACGAACAGCTCAAGCTAGTTGGATCCTTCAACTGTGCTAGAGAAATTTGGGAGAAATTGATCAATCTTCATCAAGAAATCTCAGATGAAGAAGAAGATCAGGTAAGTTATCTCGCACTCTCGGTCCAAGCACAGACAGCCGAGTCAGAGTCTGAACCTGAACCCAGAGTCGAAATCGAACCAGCAGAATCAGACGACGAACTGACTGAGATGGTAACCAATTTCAAATTCTTTTCTAAATTAGAATTAAATAATCAAGCTGATACTGCAATGGTCGAGGAAGGTATAACTTTTGCAGGGAAATCTCCTAAACAACTACCAAAAAGGAGCTTCAACAAGTATCCGAGTCCGACTCAGACACGGAACCAGAAGATGAATCTAGATCCGAGACAGCAACAATTAAGGGGGAGATTCCCAATAAGGAATCAAAAGGTAAAATTACAAATTTAAATTTTAAAAATCATATAATTTGTTACATATGCAGGGAGAGAGGGCACTACCAAACTAGTGTCCTACCCGTAAGATTCAAACGATACCACCGACGGCAACAAAGAAACGAGCTCCAAAAGCACGAAAGAACAAGAGTCGCATCCAATGCTTCAAGTGTCAGGAGGTTGGGCATTACAAAGAGGAATGCACAGATAAACGTTACAAAGATCCAGGGCAACCAACCAAAATGGGTAACTGTAATTTACATCCAAATCCACTCTTTACCTTGAATACTGATAGATTAATTAATCTCCCTTGGTCAAATTTAGATATGGATGCATGCTTAGATAACTTAATGAAATCATGTATATTAGCAAAGTCAAAATTCAAAATGTTAAGACAAGAAAATGAGACTTTGAAAATTAAAATTGATATACAAGAAAAACTGATTAATAATTTTGCAAACTTAGAAAATCCAGAAATTTCTCCTCACTATGACATTATCTGAATTTTTGTTTTGGCTATTCATAGGACTAGATAGCTTAAGGACTTAACCAATTACTTGAAATTTGAAAACATAGTATTGGGAGGAGGTGAGATGATAGTACGTTGGGGAACCAACTCTTGGACTGGGAAACAGCCGAAGCTACCGATCCAAGACCCAAGCTAGTTAGACCAGAAAATGACCTAATTTAATTTGAAAATGAAATTTCATTAAAAGGCTTTGTCTAGGAAAGGGTG